>VWYH01006326.1:0-152847 GCA_013399365.1 Pampusana beccarii | reverse complement strand
TGGGCAGCTTGGCCCCCCCTCTGCTGAGGGCTCTGCCCACCGGCTCTGGGTCTCCACAAAGAGCCATTAACTGCCCATTGAAGGCCCAGTTCTGAGAGGGGGATGTGCGGCTACCAGTGCGACTGCCACACCAGTTCTCAGGGCGTGGGGGGGGGGGAAAGTGCAACTGCCACAAGTGTGTTGCTCATACTGATAAGGTACAGTCTGAAAGGAGTCCCTGCACTGACATTTTGACAGTATAGATGGATGGATGCATCAATCACAGTTTTATTATTTAAGACAAAGGCATTGTACAGAGACAGGCTGAATGAAAACCAGTCAGCAAGTTTTAATGTTCAAAATGTTAGTTGGAGCTCAGCTGGAACATGATCAATACCTGTTATGAAGGAGTCTTTGGCCTACCAGACTTCATCCAGCTTCAAAATTAAAGAATCACTAAGATTTATCTGTCACACATGGTATCTTCTCCCAGACATTCTTAGTTACAAGACATCCTTTGATAACAAGATTGCTATAGTCTAATTCCACTAATGTCTATTATAAACTCCAGAACTATACTGAAGTTTATTGAAATTCTCCACTGTCTACATAATAATTATCTTAATTTATCAACAACAAAAAATGTCTCTGTCTTTTAATTTTCTCCTCTGTGGATATTCCTCATTTAAGTGTCCTTGCCATTTCACTAGTTGCTTTGTAAAAGTTAATTTCTCTAATGAATGAAGCTGTAGCAAAGAGTCACTTTCGTAGTGTGTGGGCTGATTTAAAGCTCCACTGAGATGGTCAGGGGTCAACTCCGAGGCCTCACTGCAGAGCAGACCCCCCTCAGCACTAGTCTTACGTCCCCACCTTCTCTTGTCCCACAGGACCTTGGGATGCTAGCGTTGACTTATACAAAGCTCTTCTGCCAACGTAGTAAGCAAGCTAGTGTCTTTACAGAACAGGACAATAAAAAACAACAACCAAACAAAACTTTTCATGGGAAGTTCATGAATCGTGCTTTCTCCATATAGCAACATTCAAAGCGACTGCTTTCCAAGGACAGCAAACGTAACCTCTTTATCAGCCTTATACTCAAAGAAGGATCTTTCTGACTGTTCTGCTACTCTTGAAGTAAACATGACAGAAATTGTCATTCCCCTTGTCAGTCAGAAGGACCATCTGGCACTACATTAGAACAGTCTTCTATTAAATTCACCAGCATGCTAATTATAGGATGACTAGCGAATGGTTAAACTACCAGATGCTATGAAGATATATCACTGTCTTTTTACGTGGTTTGGCAAGTGTTTAATTAAACCTGCAGCTGCTGTGTCTGCTTTACCTATGAACATATCTAAATTGCATTCACCTGTGGGAAAGATGGAGCTATTGTTGTCTTTCAAGAAGAAAAGCAGCTTAGTTGCAGCTTTGCTGAAACATACAGCATGTATACATGTGATTGAATTACACGTGCTGGCAGTTTCATCAAAACCAGTTACAGACTTTTCCACTTCAGTTCTCTGGATTGTGCTCCCTGATCCTTGAGTAATCTTTTCACACTCTTGCAAGCTTTGAAAGCTGAGTTGTTTCAGAGGCTTCAACAAAGCCTCGTTAGAAATGGCAATATACAGCCATGGTTCATAGGATGTCTAACAGATGATCCTGCTACTGCTTCTGATTTTGAAAACCCTGAATATGTGGAAACAATCTTCAGCCTTTTACTTTTCCCCATTCTAAGGAGTCTTCAATTCAGAAAATACTGAAGAGGGTGAGTGACCTTCCATCATGACACAATAACCAGTGCCGGTCTCAGGGTGTTTAGCATTCCTGTGAGGCTGCTTCTTTACCAAAACGCTGAAAGACAGAACCTCACAGTTCTCACCATTTGGGATGTGGCCTTGGCTGAGGCCCGCAGAAGATCATTTTCGCAGAGCGTATTACTCCTTTATATTTGAAAGTGTTTGTACTTGGCTCTACTTGGTGTTGTAAGATCTAGAGATCAGATGTGGAAAAACAGGATTTAGTGATCTAGCTAAAGTCGAGCCTCTGGTCAGCCAAGTTTCCACTGCACTTCCCTTTTCAGTGTTTGGTAACCACATTTCAGAAGGGTACTTTATTCCCGCTTAGTACTGGGCCGATTGTCTGTTTGGGCTCTTTTTAGAGTCCTCCCCAGGGCACAGCCATTGACGTGACCAAAGGTGCAGTGGGCAGCGAGGTCAGGTTCAGCCTTGGGGCTTGAGACCCCAAGTCAGGAACTTTGCTGAATAGGCAGCATCCGTGGCTGGACATGGCCTGTTGCTTTCTGTTGACTGCAGAAACTGAACAACTGAAATTGCCTCAATTGTGCTGAATTTTTGCAGAGTCCTTGGCATGGTTTTGGCTCAGGCTCACAAGCGATTTTCCAGATAATTCATGAGCACAGGAGTACCTACAGGTCGAAGAGCTGTGGCATTAGGCATGCTGGATGTGCCCATGCCTTTTGTCCTAGTTAACATTATTTCACTGTTTTTTAAGCTTGCTTTATTTATAACTTTTTTCTTCCTTTGCTAGCATCCTCTTCAGCCAGTTTTTATCATGTGTGTCTCATTAGGCGCATACATCCTTCTCTCTTGGGCGCAAACACTGGTAATGTGATCCATGTGATGGTTACCTCAGGGTTAGATGCTGGTAACACACTTCATGCAGCACAACAGCTAAAATAGATGCAGGGTATTTGGCAGTGTAAGATATCGGTGTCTCAGGAGCTGTGTTCAGTGCCTCGGAGTCTGTTTGGAGTTTATGGTGCCTGCCTGGGAAAGCAGAGAGAAAACATCTGCAGTCTTCCCTTGCAGTTTTACTTATTCTGGTTCCAGTAATTTGGATGAAGGGTGTCATGTCCTCTCACACATTCAGTTTTGTGTGCACAGTGAAGTCCTCTGTGGACTGGGCCTGAAGCACCAAGAAATGGTGGGAAAAGCACAGCACTTACAAAGTGTTCTATTTGATGGCCCTGGAAATTGTTCCTCTTTTTCTTTTGAAGACATCAAATTTGCTGACTTTTCAGGCACACTGCGTAAGATATTTAAGTGAGAAAGTTTTCAGAAGAGGTAGAAGACATCCTTTGCAGCTGACAATGAAGGCAGATCGCTGCCTGACTGAACTGCCAAGGTTTAACTTAATGGTATGTTTGCATAATTTATTATGGCAGGTCCATAGAACCTTGGGAACCTATCTTGATGATTTTAAATTTAAATAAATAAATAAAGGATGGATCGTTGAAGAAACTGGCGCTCAATTTCAGGAGATGAACCTGAGGCACATCAAAGGCAGGCTCTCAGTGCCAGAATCAACTGCAGTTTTACAACTATGCTAAGCTATGCAATTATCTTAAACCACAATGATCCTGTTGGATTTGCAGGGGAAAATTTATCATCAATCTCCTTACACAAAACAAACAAACAAAATCAGCGCTGCATTTTCATATGAACACAGCACGAGACAGTGCCAGAGTGAATTATCATCTGTGCTCAGAAGCGCTGCTGCTGTGCTGGTTACCTCACAGATAAATAAAAATGTGCATTTGTTGATCTGAGGAACTTGTTTTTACACCACACAACAATGTCCTGTAGAGATTGTGACCAGTAAGGTAACTTGGAATAAACTTTGATTGCCTAAAGCAGTGCTGGTTAAGTCAGCATTTTACCCAGCTGGGGTATGCAGCCCTCCTGCTTTTTATCTGTTTATCTGCCCCTATGGAAAAAGGACTGCAAGAGCTAACCCTAAGACAGAGGAAGGATGATGATGGCAGAAAACTGTCCCCAGGGCTAGAAGACAGGAAACAACAGCAACAACAACAACAAAAGAGGTGGGTGGCAAAAGCACTGGGAGGAAACAAAAACAACCCAAAGTGTAACATTCCTTTTAAACCAGTGGGGAGAGACAGCAGGTAGCAATGCAACAGAGATTAATGATGGCAAATCAATCAATAAATGAATAATGATATTGCCATTACATGTCACTCAACAGCATTGATCATTGTCAGAGGGAGCTGAACTTCTCTGGAGTTTCCTTCTCTCTGAACTGGGCTGGAATCCAGTGGGAGAACAGAGTCAGAGGCAGCGTTCATTTGAAAGACAATTTATTTATTATCCAGGCAGAAAATCCTATTAAAAAGAGAGCAATTTCCTTGATTGTGCTGCAGTATTCATTTTCAAGTATTCTGCCAAAAAAATAAGGTGTTTTGCATGAGATGAAACCATAATTTTGGATGGGATATTGAGGAGGAGGTGGGGCATCCGCTGAGTTCACTGGGAGGAGTCCCAGGAGGCACTTTGACTTGAGAGACATAAGATTCCTTCCCTGCCAAATATATATATATATATATAAAAATAAAATTTTTTTTTTTTTTTCCTGGATTAAACTAACAACATCTGATAGGAATGTCTGCTTCCTGGCAGGGAGCGAGTGTGCACAATCTTGGATTTGATTCATGTCACTCCCTTTCTGCTCACTTGGTGACACCGTTCTGGCTAAAATATGGTGCTGACTCCTGGTATGCCGGTACAGCTAAACAAATGTGGGGCAGGGAGTGGGGCTGCGCGCTGGTCCCCAGCTCTTCTCTGATTAATTTTTCGTTTGCTCATGGACTGGCCTGAACATTCCAATTAGCTTTTTCCAAGACAAACCCCAGGTATGCTTCTGGGGGGAGTTTATTCCAGCAGCTCCTCCCAGAAGGCACCATGGGTGAACCTGACCCTCCCAACACTGATGTATATCCTTGTGCCACACACTGGTGTGAATGAAACACCCGGTCACAGGTTCGTGTCATTCAGAGCTGCAGGACAAACATTGGATTATTTCAGAAAAATAAATAAGGTGAAGTTCCCCACCCATCCCATCACCCCCAAAATCATGATTCTGTTACTTGAGGGGCACCAGCAAGGTCCCAAAGGTCGTCAAGGAGAGGATGGGGTGGGAGTGCTACAGAAGGGACATACCCTGAGGAGCGTGGATGTGAGACAGTGTTTTCACTCAAGCGTAGGGACCAAACCCTCTGGACATAGCCTTTGCTGTCTAGCCTTTCCATCTGAGATACTGGGATTCAGACCCTGCTCCAGGTGCCCAAAGGAAACAGCAAACATTGTTTTCCCATGGAGAGCATCAGGTGAGCAGCTCACAGGCAGCAGCACGCTGCCCTGCCTGCCCCAACCCACCTCCTGCGGGAGGGTTCCGCGAGAAAAACAGCCGACAGATCTATCAGACCCTTTTGCCTGCACAACCTGGTAGATGAGAGATCTCACCGGGAAGCTCTTGCCGCCGAGAGGCTTTCTGCCTTGCGATGTGCAACATTCACCTGAGCTGGACGGCTCAGTTTTGCTGTGTAAACCGATCAAACTTTTTCACCTCGAGCACCTTGCAGGCCCGCAGCATGGCAGAACCCCTAAAAATACATACCTACATGATCTGTTAGCCTCTCCTGGTTTGATTTGTGCCTTGCTGTGCACCAGGCAGCTGCAGGGCAGAAAATTCCAGCCAAAGGGGATGTGTTTTCTCTGAATTGCTTCACTCAATCATAAAGCACTCATATGACCGTCTCACAAGATATTTTAACTGGAATGAACCCAGCAAGAATAGTCACGTAGAGATGATGAGGTTTTAACTCTGCAGTGCCATGACCTTTTAGCTGATGGGAAAGTGCCCAGAAAGATTTTCTTGGGAATTGATTTTCCTCTTTAATGTTGCTAATAGCAGATGTTGATAATAAAGATTAACCTGGGTATCTCTAAATAAAAATGGCATGCCCCTACTGTGGTTCACTTGCAGGAAAACTGGTCCAAATACCTTTCTAGATCTAAGGACTAAATGAGAAATACAATACGCAAAATAATTATTATAATCCATCAATTTCACAGAAACAAAGCAGAATAACAAACAATTACGATAGTAAATTGAATCATAAAATGGCAATATGCCAAGATGCATATTAGCTGGGTCTTTTTACTTGTCTGTTGGCAAAATAAAGAGGATTAGGGGAATGACTCATCTGTTGATTGAAAAATCTACTTAAAAGTTGCAAAGAAATTGGAACAACAACATTTAATAAGCAGTAACTCGCTGGGCAAAAGCTTCTGATCACTCACAGCCCCGCTCCCCAGCTTGTAAACTGCGGATGCTCTGGAGCAGCAGAACGAACCCAGCTCTGATGTCAAACCCTCATCATCAGGTTGTGTCTGATTATGTTTGCTATGGTCTTTGGGAGCGGGGTCATATCAACAACAACAGCAACAAAAAGCGGTGTATTTGCGTAGGAGGAAATCCTGTTTCTGCTGTAGTTGTCAGTGACAATTTCATTCCTGGCTGCAGTGCAGTCAGGGTTTTCTTTGCCTCCTCCTGTATGAAGTCTGGAAACCTCCTATACTGAGTCTGGATTATAACACATCTAAAGTAATGGTTTTAAAACCATCTGTGGCCACCAAAGTGATGCCTGAACTGTAGTAAAGGCAGTGGGAAAGATCACACTGTTCGGGCACTGGTGGGGGTCCAGGCCCTGCAGCAGCTCTGGGCAAAGCCCTGAGTGCCAGGGAGCTCCTGGCAAGCTGCCCTTCCATCACCACCTCATCTCTACCCCGGGCTCATTCAGCCCAAGCTGCTGCTTCGTTTTCGTCTTGCAAAGCCCCGATGTCACCAGACACCTTAGCAGAATGCGAACTTCGCTCCGCTCAGCAGTCTGGTGAGGATCTAGGTAACAGGTTTGTGTACGTGCGATGTGGTGATGCCTCCACGGTGCATAATTGCACTGTGTTGGGTGTTTGGCAAGAGCCATCTGGTTTTCATTTTCTTTCACAGTGTAATTCATCACCTCCACCCCCACAGATTTACAGTGCAACTGCCTTTCTGCTTTCAAGACAATTTCAGCTACACTGAGTGTGTTTTGATTTATTTTAACGGAACCCAGCAGACACTACCATCAAATCAGTCTCCTTTAAATTAAAATGAATTTGATTTGCAAATTTTAGTGAGATAGGACTACTCATAAAATCTTAACTGATAAAGCAATAAGATGCTGAGGAGATGAAAGGACCAACCATAAAATAACTCTGCTCACCAGAATCTAGGAGAATACTCTGGAGAATCATCTTAAGCACGTTTAAACCCATCAAAGCTATATAAGCAATAATAATAATAATAGTAATTAGAAAAGATATAAAGAGGAAAACACCTGTGCTAGCACAGAAAACGATTTGTTTAATACTTTTTGTTGTGACTCAAATTACTATTTCTGTTTGCAGAAGACTGGAAGCATCGTTCATTAAATGCTATTTTTTTGAATCTGACACTGTGAGAGGGGACACTGGCCTGTTCTGTATGTATATGTGTGTGCAGGCGGGCTGAGAAAAAGAAATTTAAAGCTAAGAATGGGGAGAAGATAGTGCTGGCTAAAGTAGCAACAAAAATGAGTAACTGACAAACCAGGAAGAATGTTTTCATTGTAGGTTCTTGTGACTTGCAGTGAATGGTTTCACCCCCCTCCACTTAAGCACGTACACTAGAAATACCTTTGGACGTAGCTATAAGGAAAGCTGTAAAGAGAATAAGATCCAAAGGTGGCACAGGTTGTTTTCTTTCTCAGTAACACCAAAAGCCCACTGTGCATTCTAATTTTATGTGCTACTCAGCTACGTCTTAGGGTTCACTTTGCACAACGGTTATTTCCCTTGTGTGATATTGTGTGCTGAGGTACTATGAATTGTGAACGTGATTACCAGGTTAAAGGAACACTGTCAAAAAACGTTACTTTGCATGCACATACACACATTGAAAACCTTATTAAGTCTACTAACTCAAGCAGGCAAAAACCTAGGAGGTGTCAGACTTAATGCTATCTGTGTTACCCTAAATCTGTCCTTTCCTCACATGCATCATGGCTACAATCTTTAATAACATGACGGCAAATTTATTTTCTCCCCAGAGGCTCCCTGTCTTATTCAGTGTCCTCTGCTGGATGCTCCTCCCTCAGCTCTCCACTCCTCGGACATCTCTGGGCTCACTGCACTGCCAAACATCCGCATATTTTCCACAGGAATAGCAAGTGGAAATTGTCTCATGCAGAGGATATGTGCCCTTTGCTGAATTTAAAGCCATATTTAGTAGGAAGGCATTAGAGCTTCTCCATGTTTTATGATTCCTCTAAATAAGAGGAAAACAATATAATTTCTTAGAAGTCACTGATTTCAGCAGAAGATAAAGCAAATCGATTGCATGGATGATTTTGACTTGAATAGTTCAATTTTAGAGGTCAAAAGCAAACAAAACCAGCATCTAATAAAGGCAAATTTTGGAAACTTTCAGCTTGGTGATGATTTGCTTTACCCATCACACAGCTTGCATTTTGATAAGCCCACCGTAGTCCTTGAGACTTTCTTCATCAGCCTTGTTGAAGAAGAGGAGGAATGGATCACAAGAGGCTATGGTGTAACATTTGTCTCCACTTGCATAAATATGGGAGAAGTTGTCCGGGGTCGGTGCTGTTCCCTCTCCGTCTGTCCCCTCGGAGTGGTCTGTGGGTGAGTGGGGTGGCTGCAAAGCAAAAGCTGCCCCCGTTGGGCACCTGGAGAAGCTCTCTGGGCTGTGAGGTTCACCCGTGCTCCCGGCAGGTACAGGAGCAGCAGCCACCCTCCCCTTTTGTTTCATTCCCTTCCTTCATGGAGTGAGTGGGAAAACAAAGTAAAGGACCAACACAAGGCTGCAACTGCAGCAGCTAAAATAGCCCTATCCTAACAAGAATGAAGCAACCCAATCCCATTTATCCCACAGTTTCTGAGTTGCCAGTGTTTTACCTTTCATCCCTCCCCCACTGCAACTGATTATCTATATAAAAGGCTAATAAATTCTCTGGTGAATTTAAAAAAGCAGCAACATTTGCATTTTGAACACCCGTCCATTCAGGATTCAGCCTGTTTAATCATTACGCTTCAGAGATGTACCAGTTTTGCCACGCGCCCTTGCCGAGGAAACACGGGCTAGCGAGGGACGAGCGACGGGATTACCAGCCACACGGCTGCTGGTGCTTATTTAAATATCACCATTTGCCATTCCTGCTTTGGAGCCTAATCTACACTTCAGATTTTAAACTGCTATCCCAGGGATAGCTCTATCCCAGCCCTAGCTCTTTCAGTGTATGCACCAGTAATCACATTTAATTTGACTAGGCTTGCATAAAGCTTTGTCTAGGAAAAAGGATACGTTTCCAACCTGCCTCATGGACTCATACTTTCAGTAAAGGCCACTGTGGTCTACTTAAATTCTGAATGCTTTATTTACTTGGATCCACCTCTAACCACATAAAAGTGAAAACCGAATAATTTCACAGGCTAATAAGTATGTTTATAATAAAACTTTTTAATAGGTGCTCAGAATTTCCTCTCAATTTTTCCATGTTTCTATTATCTGTGATGTACTTATGTTAAGCTCTCTTGGCAAGGTGCATACTTTTATGTCGCATATTGTGTAGTGCCAAGGATTTTTTTTTTTTTCTTTTGAAATAATTAAGGAGTTTGAGATTTTTAGATCAAGCTGCAAACATTTCTTCTCTGATAAAGATTTTGGGTCAAGCAGCTATTATTCCTTTCTTATCCCAGATTAAATTTCCCACAAGCAGAACAGTAAGAACTGAGGATGTCATACAATCCATTAAAATTCATACACTGGAATTATCACAGTGAGTTAGATGGGTGCAACAGCACTTCTTGGGACACCTGAGCTGATCTAATGGATCCCTCACACCAAAGTGAACATTCTTTCGAAAGCATGGAAGATTCAGGTTGGCTCATTTGTCACACTGAATCATGTATTGCTTTTCTTTTACACTGGCCCATTTCCTTGGCACTGGCCTCTAGGGCAAGGGCTGTCTTTGTTCCATGTGTGTGCAGTGCAAACACAGCAGGGAACTACAGCTGATACTGGGTGGCTGAGGCAGTTTCATTATGGAAGCATTTGTTACCACTCTTCTCTCCCAGCATGCCTGCGGCCCAGACAACATCAATAAAAAGTACATTAAAATAACATACATATATATATATAAAAAAAAAATATATATATATACACACCAACTTTAGATTTGATATACTGCATTTGCTACATGCACCTCTCTTGATATATTTATCTATATACATGTATGTGTTCATGTTTAGGAGATGCAAAACATACAATCTAAAATTTGTTATGTGACTTCTGTTTCTTGAGCAAGTTGAGATTTCCCAAGGGAAGCAATATCCTTTATCACACCTAGTGAGATAGTTGTTTTTTTAAAAAAAAAAACCTTACACAAGGCCTCATGTATCCATTTTAAACTGCTGCAACTGCGCTAACAAGAGATGCTATTTTTCCCTTGCAAACGCTGCCGTGCTTGTGTCTGCAGACCATTATGGGTTTTACAACAGCAGCATGATTGCTTCCTCTGTTGGAGAAGGAAGGTGCTCAGGGAGCAGCTGTCAGGACTGAAGGACCTTTGGGTTCGCTGCAGAACAGGAAGGGCAGAGGGAGAAGAGGACGTGATGCACGAGACCTGAGCTCCACGGGGCCGCACAGCGTTCACAGCACCTGGCAGCCTTCCTAGGACAGCTCTGCTTTAGGGATGGCCACCCCGAGATTGCCAGCGAGTCTGACTTTCCAGATAAGCTGTGTCTTTCTTGGCAGTGGTTGGTTAAGGGACCTTTTCAACATAAGCCACTCCCGTGCTCTCAGGGTTTCCTGACTCGCCATCTGTTCTCCTGGTCATCCCTGGAGACATTCCAGGCCAGGCTGGACGGGGCTCTGAGCAACCTGATCTAGTTGAAGATGTCCCTGCTCATTGCAGGGGGGTGGACTAGATGAGCTTTGAAGGTCCTTTCCAACCCAAACTATTCTGTGATTCTGTGACCCTCTGGCTCCTGGGAATGCTGGAGTGGGTCTCCCAAATGGTGCTCCAGTGAGGCAATCGTGTGTCTGAGCACTGGGAGCAGGGAGGCAGAGGCGCTGTGAAATAAAGTTAGCTGCTATTAGTAACAACAGCTTGACTCATAATTAGCAACAGCTTAATTAATTAAGGGCATTTAATAAACATTGGCTGTGACCTGTGTCTCCTCCTGACTCAATTGTCTACGAGAAAGAAGAAAATCTACGACAAGAAGACTGGGCAAAATGAAAATCAGGAGCTCTTGGCTGGGCCATGCATCCCCACAAGAACACGGGCCAGCATCTTCAAATTAGCTGAAAGGTGCCACCTTAAAAGTTCTCTCAAATAATTTTAATTTCTCCAACTTGTTTTCTGTCTTAGAGATGATTCAGACTTAATTTCTCTTGGTTTTGTCTGTAGCACCATCCATCACAAAGCCCTTTTAAGCCAAGACCGTGGAGGCACATCATGGTGAGCCTTAGTTATAGTATGACCTCCCAGTCTTATAACAATTTTCTAGAGTTTTCATTCCTAAAAGCTCTGAAATTACCCTAGGCATAAAGTAATATGCTGCAAGCCTTATTGCAGAACTAGCGTGGAATATGCTAGGTAGAATCACTCGCTGCTCCTTCCCCAACCTCCAGGTCTCCTCCTTAATTGGTTAAAGACACCTTTCCACTGTCAGATTTATATGCATGTTGAAGCACACATCCCTAATATGATCATAACTTCCTTCTTCTCTCATTTACAGAATCCCTGTAGAGATAAATATGGGTATTTGCTTGCAGACCAGTCACCCATACCTATGAACGCTGCAGCTGGGACACATAAGGAGACCCCATTTGGGAGCCATCAGTCATCTTCCGCCTGCTGGCTCCAGCTACACCCACGCACACGAGAACAAATCAGCACAACAATCAGCATTGTTTCTTGACTGGAAATTATTAAACTGTTTGAAAGAGCACCTTCATTTTAATTCCAAGATTTTTCAAGTATTTCGATCTTTGAACAAAAATTAGCCCACGCTTCTGCTACCTCACATTTGTGTCAGACCATGGGTGATGATGTCTTGCAGAAAAATGTAATTTTTTTTTGCAATTTTGTTACCTGATGCAATGAGAATAGTGCTTTTCATCTTCGGGACAGTGCACAGGCACCACAGACATCCAGGGCATGCCCCCTGGGGAGAACATCAATGCTGACCAGACTGAAGCACAGGCAGCTTCAGCCTCCTTTGCTGAAACTTTTGACTTCGGGTAAGATCAATGCACTGTCTTTGTGACTATATGTTCTATTCAAAAAGTAGCTTTAACAGTAAAACCTTAGGATATTTGCAAACTCTTCCTTTCAAGCTAACTTCTACTCCATAATAGACATCACATATCTCTGTCCACCTTTATTCTCCACCCAACCTCTGCACGCCAGCAGACTACGTGCTCGCTGGGTTCAGAGCAGCAGCTATAGGGCAAAAGGCGTGTTCATGCAGGTGCCTCAAATGATGAAAGATGATACCAAACACAGTAGCTGGATATAGACAAGGATTTTTAACAGACTCTTCTTCCTTTTCTCTCTCCTATTTCTAGTTCCACTGTAGCCTTCCCAAGGTTAGAAGGGGGAAGAAGAGCCAGAATTGCCTGCCGTGTGCAAAATGAGCTTGCACCAGGAATTCACATCATTACATTGCAATGCTTTCTGTTTGATCGTCTGGTACTTTCCTAGTACCTCCCATTATTCTGTTTTCTGACTACTGCTGAGTTTGGAAGCTGATGTTTTCATAGAACCATCTTTTATGAGGTTGGGATCATTTCCTAAATGGCAATATATATATCAATGTTATCACAGTATATATGAAATTGTACCTGCTTTTATATTCATCGAAGTTGTATTCCATTTGCCATTTTATTGCCTGTCACTCAATCTCATGATACCCTTCTGCAACTCTTTGCAGCTTTTGTCTCTTCTCTGGTACTAAGACAGTTCTAAGCAAAAGTTACTATTTCAGAAGTCTTCTCAAAATACAGAACGACCTTAATGAGATGAACACCTGCTATCAATTTATCAGTTTGTTTTAATAAACCATTTACTGACACTTCAATTTCAGCCAGATCTTCCAATTAAGACCCTGTCAAAAAATGTTAACAGCATAAGAGAGTTTGCTGAGGATCTCAACAGCAAGCACAGATAAAAACTCAGTGTCTATTCTGGCCTGTTCTTCCAGAAGGGTTCCTTTACACCTTGACCACTTCATCACCCAAATCCTGTGACAACTGTCAGAGACTGTACTGTACTGAGAGCGAGGAGCAGAAGCAAATTCAGCCACATCAAATCACAGGGAGACAGTATGACCCCTGTAGAGCACACAGGCAGGTTTAGTGCTGGCAGTTCTAATATCCAGACTTCCTGTCACGCGGTGAACATTCTTTTGGATTTCTCTGTTTTTAATAAAAAAATGCTATGAAAATGTTTTGAAATTAAAGCCTTACCAGTTTGCCACCACAAGGCAAGTTTTCCGATCTATACAGTTTAGACAAGGGGCAGAGCAAGAGATGACTCAGTTATCATCTGTAAATGACTCAATGGGGAATAAGGAAAAAAATTTCCATATTAGGTCTCTAAGCTAGCTGAAAACAGAAAACATGAAGTTGAATGCAAACAAATCCAGACTAAACCTAAAGCCTTTCCTTTATAATAATGTTTATTGACTACTAGGAAGGATTAAAATATATAGACCTTAGTTATTCAAGAGATTTCTCAAGTCTTCATTTGTTTGTAAGAGATCCCATCATAGCTTACACAAAATTAATAAGCTTATTCCTGATGTAACAGGGCAAAGTTTTTACCCCCGTTGTGCAGGTCCAGTTACATAATCATATGTGGTTTCCTCAGCCTCAAAACATGTGATCTAATAATAAAGTATATCTATTCAATATCTCATTTGTATGAGTGTTACTTTGGCTTTAATGCAGTAACAAGTCATCCTGTGTGCATAAATTAATATGCTCCTACTTTCAAATTTCATGTAAGCAACATGATCTTGATGCTTTACACACAGTGAAAGACTCAAATATTTTGAATCCTTTAGCTGAAGAAAGGAAGCTGTCTGTGCTCAAACTTTTTAATGGCAACTGCTGGCAAATACATTTTTTGCAGATGCAATCCCCCCAAAGAAGTAGTATAAAATAATAATATAAAATTGGAGCAAGTTGTTTAGACAAGGGCTGAGGAAGGAGGGGTAGAATGAAATTGGTGAATGAGATCCAGTAAGCTTAGCTCTAATCTCACTCAGGGTCACCTCTGTAGGGAAATACAGTGGCATTGCTCTCTTAGTATAATTATGCTGCTACAATCATACTATTATAAATTATTGTGTTTCCAAAGCAACATGTCAGGAGTAATTCCATTTAAATCAATGACATAAGGACTAGAAGAATCAATTCACCATACCCAGTTGTCTCTGGACACTGAATGACTGATTTTTTTTTTTTTTCCTAAGAAATACAACAAAAATTTTAAAAAAAGGATATAAATCCAGTAGTAATAACTCAAAATGATTATAATACAATTATCTGCTTATGTTTAAATAAATCTGTTTTGAAAAGAGAAAGGCAGTCTGCAGCTATTCATTATCTTTGTTGACTTACTCCAAATGTTCAGAAATTACCAGCTGTTTACATTTGGCAGTATAAAGCTACACTGAGTATGCCCAGCATCAGCGGGCGTTTGGTGCCCTCTTACGTTTTACATGAGCAGCTTCAGTGATTGCAGCCCTTCCCTGGCGATAGATCACTTGTGAAGGCTTCTCAGCTTAGAGATTGTTGAGAAAGTAAGTGCGACCTAAGATAACTAACTACTTAATGCTTCGAAAAGGTTAATAACCACTTCAAGGCGGTGAACTTAAGGTAACGAGCAGACCCACAGACAATACCGGTGCACCTTCCCCCTCAGGTTTTCTTGAGACAGCTCAACCTCGCTGAACTGATCCTGCACAGAACAACCTGGTTCAGGCCAGACAGATATTGTTAATCAGTTGCTGAGTACAATAACATAAAAAAGGTGGGTTAGCATCACAGAAAAATCAATATGAACTTCTTGGAACTGGAAGAGAGGACTACATGACCTGGTCGTACCTCCTAGGAACGTCATTCAGTTAACATCAAAACATAGAATATTCCTATTTCCTTTACTTGTATACTCCGGTGATTAATTCTTACACTTAAAAGTTGACAGGTATTAATTAAATTTGATTTCTGGGGGATCTAGCAATTGCCTTAGGTTTTCTTTCTTGTCTAGTTAACACAGTAGTATGTACTTCTTGTGTAGGTATCGTGTACTACTAAACAAATATTGTGTAGTACTTCTTGTGAAATTATTTCTAACCCATGAGAAGTCCCTTCTTGATCTTCTAAATACTAAGCAGATTGCTTGGTAAATATTTTCTGGAAATAAAAACTGATTCTACATTAAGAAGTGTTTTGTTAGTTAGTTAGTTTTTAATTTCCCTATTAGCATCAAGAGGGTATACAGTTTAAATATTTTTCTTCTACTTGGCACTTACATGACGACTCATCCCATTTTACTAATTACCCAGAAGAAAACGTCTGGGAGAGATTTATGTGCCTTTTTGGATACATAAATTAGAATGCAAAAGAGATGGGCCACAGAAATAGTAATGTATAAAGATAACATATAATTTTAGGTTACATTTGAATGTTGATACTAGAAATTATTAAATACCTCAATTAAAGTGCTGAGGACCCCATATTTAGAAAAGTAATCCATTGCAATGGAATGTATTGGTATTAGTACAGAAATAAAGTGCCCAAGTCTTTCACAATGGGAAATTCTCCATTTATTTTATCAAATTATTCTACTATGCAATTTTTGAGAAATCAGTGTCAAGGTGATACATAAGAAAACCTTCAGAGAATTAGCAAGTTAGTGCACAAATCAATATTTTCTCAGCCTGGTCATAGATGCAGAGATAAAAAGGAGTCTAAGTATCTCGTACTAGTTAATAATAAGCATCCCTTCTTATCACAGATACCCAAATGCCTAAAGGCAAGGCACATTTTGGCACCGTGGCCTACTTCAGTAAACCCAGACAAAACTGGATGAATTCTCCCCCTTTCTAGGGGCTGCAAAAGCCCATGTAAAAGGAGAGTTGAGAGCAGATCCACACAGCAAACATGAAACTTGTAGAAATAACTTATTTGTCATCATCCAAAAGCGCATTATTCCTTTAATGAACGCTGAAGCATGTTCCCAAAGAGCTTCGAGTTCTGTTTCAAATGGATGTGACAAAGGAAAAATAAATAAGGAGAGGGTGTGGGGAAGATGATTTGGCTGGACCCCTTACACTACCAAGATACACTCAAATATAGTTAACGATCTCACAGGAATATTTTTTAAAATAAATTCATGTTGTGTAGGTGAGAAACAGCTAAATTGCACACAGAGCAGAGATCCCTGAGCTAGTGGCGACCTAGTTGGAAAATCAACACAACACACCGGAAAGCAATGTGCACTTATCCACCCAGGTCTAGAGGAAGTAGTGCTTTTTCAGCTAATAAATATTGCTTACTAGCTCACATTCAAGACCATGTGAATGATGAATCATATTTGCTAGCGTGTAACTCTGAAGTTCTGGTTCTAAGGCTTGGATAAGGGTAGCCAGATCAGATCTACTTTTGTTATTGTGGATGCAGCCAACATTAAAGCATCCATATTTAGTGCATTAATCTCAAATTGTACAGAAATCAGGCCATCAGGCTCCACAGATGAGTTGTTTTCCACAGAAAATACAAATGTGACTTTTCTGGACAGTATTCCCATCTGCTGACCTAGAAATTTGTGATATGTTGCAACCTGCCAAATTAGGATGCATTTGCTTTTGATTAAGTTCACTGAAGTGGATATTTCACATCAGAATAATTCCATTTTCCAAATTCCCTTGCTAAGGAAATTAAAAAAAAAGACTGCCTCTCTTAGCTGGTAATTAGCATTAAAATAGTCTGCACAGTAGAATAAGCATGTGGAAACTGCAAAAATCCTCTGAAATGTTTTGAAGAGCTAGTAGATAAACATGGAATGTGGATCCTTTACAGAGGTAATCAGTTATTCACTGTCTCATTTCTGCTGTGCCATTTTCCCCATCCCATTTTCCTATACCAAGTTCCCTCTGTGCTATAAAGTAAACTAACTTATAACCTTGAAGCAACCCATGAAGAAAACTGAACCACTGTCAACTGACAATGGAAAAAGATATAATTTTTTAGGACAGAGCTTGGAGGCATCTGCTAGGATGTAGTGTATGAAACTTAACTCTAGACATTAATGGCAGTTGATGAAGTCTAAGTACTGGATATAAAATGGTTAAAAATCCCCAAATCAAAACAGATGCAGTGCTATTAACTGACAGAGTTTCAACAAAATTGGGAGAAAAAATCGTGTCTCTCAGTCCCCAGGGCTGATTAAGACTTCCCTAGCAAATTGCAATTTGTTTACCTCAAGGAACTTAAATGAGTTGAACTTCAATATGTTCCACTATGAAATCTTATGTAACAGAAAACTCACACTGATATAAATCAAATCAGGTTAAGAATTGATTTAGTTAGGAATCAGTAATTAGCTGCTGTGCACATACTTTTAATTAAGTTTGAAGTGCATGATACCAATTTAACTTAAGCTTATTACAGACTTTACCACTTTAGCTAGAGCTGAAAACTTAGATTTCAATGCTTATGGCATTAACCACTTAAGGCAGATGCCAGCATCGGCACGATACCAGGATCAAGCAGCGTCTTATTCAACATCACAATGCATCCCTGTATTCAGTGTTGGGCAGTATCAGCACAACAATTCCATAAATCTCGTGAAGAAACATTAAAACGAGGTGCTTGCTTCCCAGGAAATCACTTATATACTATTTTCAGACAATTTTGACCTTCATTTAACAACACCCACAGGCTAAGTAGAGAAGCCCCAAGATGACCTTATACATTTAAGAACAGCAGCTGTGTTTGTAAATCTTTATATAATAAAATTAAGATGCTTAATTTTACAATGTAATTGTACAATTCCCAGCAACAAAAGCCAAGGCCACCATAGCATCACTAAAATGAGTAACGGCTCAAGACCAAGTACTTCTCCAGGACTGCAGATCAGCTAGGACAGATTCTTAGCTCTGGAGTTCTGAGAGAACAATGATCTGTGCTTGTCAAAGGAAACACAAGCTACAGAAAACTCAATGAAATATGGTCATAGATCTTGTATGTCACACAGCTTGTGCCATGGTAGTTGTGGGAAACCATCAGCTTAAGGGTATGTACTTTTGTACTTGCTGGGCTCCAATCTCTGCAATATAGACTGCTCCACTCTTCATGTCTACATCCACAAGGTGTGGTTTGGTTTCATCTGCCAGCTGGACAGTGTTGACCATAACACAGTCCCCAATAGCGCCAACCGGTGGTGCTGCCAAGATTGCTAACCGGTTGATATTCAGCTGAGCGACAATCAGGTATTTGTAATCCGCAGTAAATCTGTGAAAGACAGATATATTTTTGAATTATGAACTC
This sequence comes from Pampusana beccarii, assembly GCA_013399365.1. NCBI lineage: Eukaryota > Metazoa > Chordata > Aves > Columbiformes > Columbidae > Pampusana > Pampusana beccarii. The sequence continues at coordinate 134,379 of VWYH01006326.1, read as the reverse complement.
CATATGACATCTAATTTTAACACACCCACGCACTTTTAAACAAACAAAATCTCCTTAATAGTAAAATTTTTGAAGGCTATGACAGACTAAATACAGTTAAACATGGAGAATTAACTTGTAAGCCTCACTCTACATGTTGCTGCTCCTTGAGACAGATTATGCAGCAGAAAACTCCTTCAAGACAATCTCTCTTCCTTTAAAAGCTCCAACAGTAAGGTCAACACCACACAAAACCTTTAAGTTAAGAATCCTGCACTCAAATCCATGGGGATTGTTAAAAAGCCAGGATTTCCCTGTCAAGATACAACTATGCAGATCTTTGCATGGGATGAGGGCTCAGCACTCTATTAGTTAAACTGGTTAACTACTTTGTCAGACATTAAATATCAATATTTTAATTCACCAGTAAGAGTACACCTTATTCATGTGACTGCATGCTTTTACAAGAACTGTTCAACAACACAATAAGCTCAGGAAGTGCGAGTTGGATGAGTACATGGTGAGATGGATCAAGAACTGGCTTGATGGCAGAGCTCAGAGTATTGTGTTCAATGATGCAGAGTCTGGTTGGAGGCCTGTAGTTAGTGGGGTTCCACAGGGTCAGTGTTAGGTTCAGTCCTGTTCAACCTGTTCATCAATGACCTGGTTGAAGAGACTGAGTGCACCCTCAGCAAATTTGCTGATGATACCAAACTAGGAGGAAGGGCTGACACACCAAAAGGCTGTGCTGCCATTCAGTGAGACCTGGACAGGCTGGAGGACTGGGCAGAGAAGAACCTGATGAAGTTCAACAAGGGCAAGTGTAGGGTCTTGCACCTGTGGAGGCACCAGTACAGGTTAGGGGCAGACCTGCTGGAAAGCAGCGCTGCAGAGGATGACTTCGGAGTTCTGGTCGACAGCAGGTTGACCATGAGTCAGCAATGTGCTCTTGTGGCCAAGAAGGCCAATGGTACCCTGGGGTGCATTAAGAATGTGACCAGCAGGTCGAGGAAGGTTGTCCTCCCCCTCTACTCTGCCCTGGTGAGGCCGCATCTGGAGTACTGCATCCAGTTCCGGGCTCCCCAGTTTAAGAAGGACAAGGAAGTACTGGAGGGAGTCCAGCAGAGAGCTATGAAGATGTTTAGGGGTCTGAAGCATCTTTCTTAGGAGGAGAGGCTGAGAGAGCTCGGTCTGTTCAGCCTGGAGAAGAGAAGGCTGAGAGAGGATCTTATCAATGCTTATAAATATCTCAAGGGTGGGTGTCAAGAGGATGGGAACAGACTCCTTTCAGCGGTGCCCAATGATAGGATGAGGGGCAACAGGCACAGACTGAAACACAGGAGTTTCCATCTGAATATGACGAGAAACTTCTTAGAGGGTGATAGAGCACTGGAACAGGCTGCCCGGAGATGCTGTGGAGTCTCCTTCTCTGGAGACATTCAAGACCTGCCTGGACACATTCCTGTGTGACCTGCTCCAGGTGTACCTGCTTTAGCAGGTGCGTTGGGCTAGATGATCTCCAGAGGTCCCTTCCAACCCCAGCCATTCTGTGATTCTGTAATACCTGACAGAATAGGGTCCGTCTTCTGAAAAACAGTTGTTCCAAGACCCGAGCCATTCCCCTGTGACCTTATCAAAAACTTGGATTCTTTTGTTGTCTCTGTCTGCAACCCATACCTGTTAAGAACAAAAATCATGACTGTTGACAAACAGAATAAATCAAACACATTAGTTTCTTACACAGGCAAAATATCTTGCAGTAAAAAAGAAGTACATCTTGAAAGAACGTACCTCCACATTCAAAATGACGTAAGTAGGTATGACTTCCAGATATAAACCAAAACCACCACATAGCGAACATACACAAATTATTTTATATTACTTTAACAGAGATATCAGTGCATTCTTTTCATTTTTGTGGCTATATCGAGGACATATTCCCACCTATTTAATTCTAAACATACTGGTCTGACACCCACTAACAATTAGTTTTTCAACAGCAGTCTAATTTCATGATCCAGTCCTATGATGACTGAATCTGCAAACCCTAGTACTACTATAAATATTGTGCAACTTATACACTAAGAGCATTTTCAGCATGTTTTGTCGAGCTTATCTCTGTTCCACCCTGTGCTAACTGGGTTCACAAACACTGCAAGCTACTGCAGTAGGATCTGCAGATGAAACTTTAGCTCATTACCACTATCACACTGAAAACTGCAACCCACATAAAATGACCCAGATCATAACACCTCAATTAAAAAAGACATAGTGTTTGTTTTGTTCAAACAAGTGTGTCAAAAGATGAAAAAAGTTCTCCCTTTATTCTTTACCCGTCCAACAGGATCCACTGTTACACTGTGAGGAATCTTGAACTGACCAATGCCGGTCCCATTTGTTCCAGCCAGCCATATCTCTTCGTAGTCTAAACAGTGAGCACCATTCAAGAGTTAAATAAAAAAAAAAATAAAAAAAAATCACAGTAAGAAAACAACAAATAAAACAGCTTCCAGCCATTCACTTGCAAACTTACGTTGACTCGTTTTTAAAAGGTGGAATTTCTAAACACAGGCTTTTTAAAACACAGTACTCCCGATACATTAACCCAAGAAATACTGGAACTACTACCGGGACTACTGGACTGTTATTAGTGGCTTCAGGATTATGGTTATAGCAACATAGCCACTAGCACACAAAAGCCACAGTCCAAGGCTCTGTTAAACACTGTATTTGAAAACACCAACAACAAAAACCCACCAAACCAGAAAACAGTGAACAGTTGGCTGGCTATGATATTCATTTACGAAACTGATTTTTTACATTTGTTACTTGGCAGTTTTGAATGAGTTTTGAGTTTAAACAATTACCATTTTGCAAACTAGATACTAGCAAACCGACTGGTTTATGACAGCGCAAAGGAGAAACGGTAGCTCCTTCACCTTTCCCCAACTGCAGACATGTGCAGACTCCAAACTCACAACCCTAACCAATACAGACTATCTAATTGGGGAATATGAGCAAGCTAATTAGAATCACTGAATAATTTAAGAGATCTCCACATACCATCAGGTCCAACCTGCTTCTTAAAGCAGAACTAGCTTTGATAACAAATCCAACTCTGAAGTTAGATCAGGTTACTCATTACTCATCAAGTTTTAAGCATCTCCAAGAATGGAGACTGCACACCTTCTCTTGGCAACTATTTACTGTGAATCTTTCACTACAAAACCAGAACTGGAATTCCCTCCTCTTGCATCTTTTGCTCAATGTTCCTCATTCTTCACTGTGAATCTCCAAGAAATGTGTGCCTCTGTCTTCTCTATACCCTCCCATTAATGATTTGAAGACAGTGATAAGAATCATCCTTAGTTTTATCTCCTGAAGGCTGAACAAACTCATTCTCTCCATCTCTTGTCATATATGATTAGGGAGATTTCTCCTGAAGGGACAAGCAGTAAAACAGGACCTGATCCAACAAAGTCTTCAAGCTAATGTTAAATGACAGCTCTACCTACTCCGCTCTTAAAAGTATTCTCAAGTTGTGTTATTTAAAATCAATTTTCCACGGTCAACTGCTGCAGAAGTTCATTTTTTCCATACCGTTGGATAGTTTGAGCAATCTGTTATTCATTCCTCCGTCTCCATCCACAACATAGAGATCTCCACTTTCCTCTACAAAGATTTCTGCTGGTTGATCAAATTGTAGGGGAATCAAACTTGAACCAGCATTACCTGGTGTGCCCAAGACCTGCAGGAGTTTACCTGAAGGGCTATACTGTTTCACGGTGTGCCCGTATTTCCCTGAATTAAGGAAAAAAAAGTGCAAAAAATCTTAACAAAATAAAATGCAAGTATTATAACTGATTACTAAGATTAAAAAAGAAAGTCTCCTGATACTCACAAGTTATATTAATAAATCAGACAAAATTTTATAGTAAGAACATGACAGTGGGTTAGTAAATCCACAGGCTACAACAATATTAACCCATTGTATTAGGGCCACCAAACCTAGGACAGAAGATAAGCCTAGCCAGAAGATTTTTTTTTCCATACTTTTCCTGGGAAGAAAACAAAGAAACAAAGAGAAAAACAAACAGACAACCAAACAAAAACACTAAAAAGCCCTTACTTGCTAAGTTTAGAAGCTACAAGAAGACACACAGCACAACTCACGAACCTTCAGAGTATTCTGTGCAGCACCTGAGAAGTTTGTTCATGGCAAGTAAAGCATAAATCTGTCTCAGAGTTGTTTGAGAGACTTAAATAAACGAGTAGTTTGAACTGATACCTGCAACATTTTCTTCCCCACTTAACACTTTTAATATCACCACCACACATACCTGTTCCAACATCTGTGATCCATACTGAACTATCTGTTGCGGTGTTCAATACAAAGATACCATGAGGCATTTCAACTGTTTCATTCCAGGAGTAAAGAAAATAGCCTTCCACTGAGAATACAAGTACCTTTGGCACATTGTCTCCCCTCTGTAAAGGCAAAAAAGGTCTATTAAGAAAACGTATCAAGCAAGCAATCTTATTTTTGAAAATTCCTCTTTGTAAAATTTTTGCAATGTTTCATGAATCGTAAGAATCTCCTGAGATTGTCTGCTAGATGTCATTTTCTCCAGCTAAAAAAAGAAGTGTCTAACCTCAGCATGCAAAACTTTCCAGCCTTCTAGACTTTAAATTTAAATCACGTAGAGTCCAATTTTCAGAGTAGCCAAGCTCCTGCAGCTATCTTGGTCTTAATTTTGAACCAGGTTTTTATGTTCTTGCTGAAAAATACACTAAGCATAACACAGGCATAAAAAACAGTCACTGTACTTGTTAGCTGTATGGTACTCAAGTACTGATGCTGTGCTTTATAACCGAATCCCACCACTTTCTGTGACCTGGAGATACCAATGCATTGAACTGGGTAAGGCAAATAATTGAACTCCAACTACAGTAACGGGCTCAAAGAGCTGTGAGGTTTCGATTTCATGGGACAAAGGCTGAAGGGGAGTGGAAGGGGACTAGTCAGCGGCCCCAGAAAAACATTTTACCTTTCAGTTAGAGAAGAGGCTACTGTCACTCAATTTGGATCATGCATTCATACCACAGAAATGTAATGCTTTTAAAAGTACAAACGAGTATGGTGCCAAAGCTGCTTTAAAATGGATATAGCAGAGACATACATACTTAGATTTTCACCAATTTTAACACAATAATTATTCATATATATACATATATATACACACACACATATATATAATCTAAACTAGACACTTTAAAGGAAAAACACTAGATCAACAAGGAGAGATATCTAGTACTCTCACTCACTTGTCCCACATAGACCAAACCATGAAGAGAGTCGACAGCAACACAAAAGGTTTGGCCAGTGAAGTATTCTGGAAGTTTAGGCCAGCCTATGTCCAGCTTGTACATCTGTTGCTGTCCATTCCAAGGAGGAAAGTAATCAAATGCTTTTAAAAACTGGAAACACAGAAATAAATACCCATTAGTAGATAAATTCTATGACAGCGTGATCACAAGAACTAGCAGTAGAAAGTGACTTTGTACTGAAGCATCATAAATGGATTTATTCAAATTAAATTTAGAAGACAAACAGAAATACGCTTGTAGCTACAGTTTTGGACTCCAAATGGGAAAACTTTGACAAACTAGCTAACAAAATCCTTTAGTTTGGGGAGCTCTGGAGTTAGAAGGCAAAAAAACCACACCCTGAAATGTCATACATCATGGTTGCTATTACACTCAAAAATGAGGAAAATAGCATAGAAGGCTCCAAATCAAACAGAATCAATAAACATTTCAAAAATACATGAAACTAAGAAAAAGCAAAATAAATGGAAAATACGGCTGAAGAAAGAAAACTACATCTTGGAAATGGGGAAGTGTAATACAGCAGGAACAGCAACACTCAAATTGATGTATATATTTTAAAGGGTAATGGGATAAAAAAAAAGAACCTTCTACATTCTTGTTCTAGTTTTCCAGCAAAATAAGGGAAGCGAAACACAGCTATGCTGCAGCAAGCTAAGCACTGGAACTGAAAGATCAGGCCAAAACTAAGAAGTAACAAGCGGTGACCCTGAAGGACCATTTAACGTTTCTGTTAATTGCCTTGCCAGAAGCAAAGGCAGGTTGATGACAGGAACTACAGACAGCTTAAGAAAGACGAAGGAAACCCGAGAGCGATTAAGCAGGGAGAAGACCCGACAGTAAGAAGTTATTAACCCAGAAATTATTAAGTTTTCCTTCATTTAAGCAGCGCACGCTGCTTGGAAACCCCTGCACAAGAACCACCCGGCGCTCGGATTTATCTCAGAGGAACTGTGAAGCCACATAACGAAGCCTCTAAGCCAGAACAGGCCCGGGAAGGCACCAGGACGGAACGGGGCCCGGGCCCTGCCCGCACCGCTGAGGGTCCCCGCGCAGGCCGGGGACAAGCGGCCGCACCACAGCCCCAGCCCCAAGCGCTCTCCGTAACCGGAGGGCTCCCGCGAAGCTCCCGCGCTTCACCCCGTCCCTCAGGCCGCGGCCACCGCCCACCTGCGAGCCCCAGAGCAGCGCCAGCAGCGCCAGCAGCGCCCCGGCCATCAGCAGCCACGGCCCCGCCGGCCGCTTCCGCCGCATGGAGGCCGCGACGGGGCGGGGCGGGGCGGGGCGGGGCTGCCGCGCGGGCGGGCCGCGTTGCCATGGCAGCCACGTGACCGACGCCCCTCCCGCCAGCAGGTGGCACAGGGAAGGCGGGGGGACTCCCTCCCTGTCGCCCAGCCCTGGGCTGCCCTGCTCTGTGCCGGCTCCGAGCCGAGCGGCGGCAGCGCAGAGAGAGCGCGTCGACGCCCCGCGGAAGGACTCAGTGCTTCGGCGCGACGCCCGGGAGCTAAAAAACGGGCGAGTCTAGCTCGAGTTTCCGCCACTTCTGCGCAGGCAGTATTGCTGTTAACCAGCATGGAAAGGGGCCTTCGGGTCCGTGCTGTGATGTCATAAGCAGCGCGCCGGCGGGGAGGCAGGCTCGCCGAGCGGGGTGTCCTGTCGGTTGTTGCACCTTCGCTTCCCGGCCGCTCCCCCGCCCGCTGCCCCGCGGCCGCTCCGAACCGCCTCGGCCTCTGGCCGCCGGCATCACAGGGTGGCGGAGCAGTGAGCCATGGGGTGCGGGGGTGCCCCGCAGGCGGGCGCGGGCCGGACGGGCCTCGGTGCCGCGTGCTGAGCGGAGCGCGCAGCGGGGCCGTTGCGAGGCCGCCCCGAGGGGCTGCGGCTGTCGCCGCGCTCCTGCTGCTGGCCCGGCCTCTCCGCCCCCGGCCCTTCCTTCTTCGCCGGCGAGAACAGCCTCGGAACGTGCGCGGGTCGCAGCACCGGCCGTGTCCGCCTTTGTCTCTTGCGCTGTGTCCGGTGCTGCGGAGGCGTCAGCGCTGAAGTCCCAGGGGCTGAGGTCCCAAGCTACCTTTCTTGCACNTCCTCTGTGCTTAAAATCTCTCAGTAGACAGTTTGGCCTGGATTTTTTTTTCTTCCATGTTTAAGTATCTGCATTGAATGAACTAATAAAGATGGATAAGAAATCATTTGAAACCGTGCTGGATGAAATTAGAAAGGTAACTTCGCGTTTTGCATGTTAGTTTAACCATTTGATGGTAGAATGTTCCTCTTAATGAACACATCAGGTTAGGTGTTTGTGTTCTTTGAAAATAACTTCAGGATTCAATAAAGACTAAATTTCACCTCAGTATGATGAGCTATAATTCTGCGTTGCTGGTGTGTGCTAGTTCTTGTGTGTCAGATATAACAGCGTGAAGATGCTGTGACATGCTTGCTCTCTGATATATTTTTATTTTCTCAGAAAACAGATTGTTCAGACAGCTATCACTGAGCTAACAACTTGTGCTTGAAGAGTGCTCCTTTGAAAAAGGCATTTTAATAAGTTTAGCACAGCGTTGTCATTGACAAGGAGGATGAGAAAGAAAAATTAAAATAGCCAAGTGTCTCTTTTTTGGGGGGAGGATCTGTGTTAGTTTGGCCTGACAAGATGTAGGAACTAAAAATATGAGGTATCCACCTTTTATACGATGATTTGGGAGATATGACACACAAATATGACATGAGAGGGCTGGTTTCAAAGCCACATCTCCTGCAGTTCAGGAGCATGTGCGCACCTTCCTACAGGATGTGAAATCCTGGGGTTTGATGCGTGCTCTGAACTGTGCTTGTGCATCTCCTGGTTAAAACTCACTGAGCAAAATACCTACCAGTTGTGGGTAGCAGAGATACAGACGTGGCCTTCCTGATGTCTGTCAAGCTTCTGGTTTCTTACTAAACAGGGGCCAGCTTTTAACAGGAAAGCGAGAGGTTAGTGGTTGGGACAGTTGGAAGTGGAAAAGAGCGTAGAAAAAATCAGAACCTCTGAGATTAATGATTTCTGTCTTGCGTGGGAAGTACAAACCTGGGATGATGTATTTTGCAGTAGTTAAGCAGAGGTGGTATGTCACAGTAGAACAGTTAAGTATCCTACAAAAGCTGTCTTGGTGTGAAAATGAAGGGCTTGTTTTGTATGAGATTGCCTTATGGCAGAGAAGGAGTCCTTAGCGGTTTTGTCATAGGTGTTTTTGTGATGATGGGTCGTTTAGGAGGGGTCATTTCCTTTCTTGGGACTTGGGGGCTACAGAGTTGAGTTTCAGTTCAGCTTCTCTTCAGCATGAGATGCAGTGGTGGCTGCAGCTGTATCAGGATTATTTTGGAACATATTGAGGTATAAGCCACTGCTCAAAAGCCCCAGTGATGAGTCTCTGCTATCACAACTGCACGTACTAGCATTTTTATATAAGGTCATGGTCATGAATTCTCCTTTATAAAACAGGTATGTTCTGTGCTGTGTAACCAGCTAAAAACATCACAGCCTAAGATGCTTCAGGGTGTGGGTTTCTTTCCCAACCTAAAAATTTGTATGGAAAATCTGGGGAAAAAAAATCAAGGAACAAATTGCACATGAATACTTTCTCTGAGAATTGATGGTGGGAGGGAGTTATGTTTCAAATATTACTACTGCAGTGCGGCCCTTCAGCATATGCTCTGTGATTACTAAAGACTTCAAACAAAAGAGGTTTTGACATGTGATTTTAGACAAGTATGTTGGCTGTGTGCTAGCTGCCTGTATTCCTGTAAACCTAACTTACTGTTGATCTGAGGATCAGTGCTGTGCTGTGTTAATAATAGCTGTGCTCTTCCAGTGTAACATTCATTTTCCAAATGCTTGTTTTGTATCTTTGTTGCGAGGCTTTTGTTTAAACTTCATTTCTAGCCCTGTGGTAGAACCTTCTTTAATATGTGATTTACAAGTCTTTTGTGTTGGTGTATTCCATTTTCAGTCCTACAATGAGCAGGGACAATTATTTAAGTGTCTTAATGTGTAGCTTAGTTCTGTCATTCCCTGTATATATTTATGATTGTTAACAAAATAAACTTTGAGGGTTTTTCATAAATATACATAGCAGTGCTTTGTGTTCTTATTATGAAATCATTCAGTTGTTGATTTAAGGAGAAAAGGTGATTTTTTTTTTTTGAAAGTAGTTGCTATGTGAAATACCAGGCTTTTTTTTTTTATTTTATTTTTTTCCGAAAATATGTGAAGAGAAAAGGAAGGGAGAGAAGAAAAAATGAGCATGAGGAGGAAAGGAGAGGCTTTTTTTTTTCCCTGTGACTTCAGCATGTTTGGTGTTTTTGGTCTCTTGAGGAGGTACAGAAAGGAAGGGGTTGCCTGGAACAGTGGGCAAGTGGGTGTGTGTGCGCCTGGGCTGCTCACTTCTGGGCTGCAGTGATGGAGAGCTTCACATCTGTCTGGGCGAGGGGACAAGGACAAAACCAGAAGGAACAGGGGTAGATTTTAGGGCTATTGGGGAAGAGACAGAAGTGGGTGTGTGAGTGAAGCTGGAGGTGATTTGAGAGTAGTTAGCATGAAAGCTGGCAATGGAGGGGAGCCTTGGAAACTAGAGAAGAAAGGTGTATGCGTGGATTTGGGGCAGGAATTCAGCTGTTACCTGTCATGTTTACATCCTATATATCCATCAGTGCGCTGAGGAGCAGGAGGAAGCCCTAGCTATTGGTAGCCCAGGTTGTTATCAACAAAATAGTCTTGCCACTAAGTCATAGGTGGTGGCCTTTAAACTACTGCATTAAATTACTTTGTTTCCTTTGTTTTGTATGACTGTGTATTAAAGTTTGAACACTGGGAAGGTTATGATAAGACATCAACCTCTGAAGCAAGCTTTCTTGTGTACTTAATTCCATCTGTATGGACTTTTTATGCAGTTTCTTCATAAATTCACTAAAGTAAGATGCTTTTAAAATTATTTTTCAGGGAACATAAAAAGAGATTTTATGCATAATCAACTTTAATATATTGTTTAATGTAAATGTGATGTAAGCCTTTGAGGCAAAAGGAGTGATGATGTTCTCTCAGTACAGTTTTAAACAACAGAAAAAAGCAAAATTAAATAAATAAAAAACCGACATTTTTAACAGAAGGATTAAATTACAACTCTGTTTTCCATTGTTCTCTCAATTATTTAAGGAATATACTGTTACTCAGAAGTATTGCAGTGTAGTTGACTGAAATGCCATTTTGTAAGGTCAAATTTTTTATATTAATAGGTTAGTCTAGCAGATGGTTGTGCCATAATTATAATGTTTGAGGGACTAATTATGTGTCTTTTTTTTCTTATATCTTCTAGGCTGTATTGACTGAGTACAAATTAAAAGCTATTGAATATGTTCATGGATACTTTTCTAGTGAACAGGTAAAAGTCAACACTGTCATGGGTTTAATGGGAACTATTAGTTTTATGTGTTAAATAATACAGCAAGACAGTGTCTCCAGTCATACGGAGGCTGATCACATTAGGTTTTTTATTTATTAACTGAGGAGATTTAATTCCTCATTATTAAATCAGCAATAAACTGTTAAAATAGTTCCAAGTTGATTTGTTATCAAGATCATTACATTTTCATTATTGTTGTTCGGGGAAAACTGGATAAATTTATCATGGAATTAAGGATTATTTTGCAACTATTTATAAACTGGCATGTAGTAGTAAGTATCCAACTTATTTTGGTACTATATGTATTTTTTTCCTGATTCTTTTTCTTCTGTATATGGGTTTCTGTTTTTTTGGTTGGTTTTGTTTGTGTGTGTATGCTTAGTGAATATACTGAGTTACTGAATGTTTATAAGCTTTTTCAGGAAGACTTTTTTTTCCTAATACTGTGGCAGTTGTTGTGCGTATATGCAAATATATAGAGAGGAGTAAGTATCTATTTTAAATATTTTCATAGAAAAACATCTCATAAGATAGAATTTTTAAGTGCCTACTTAGAAATAAGAAGAACGTTACATGCTGGTAGGCACTGACAATCAAACATCACAGACAGACACATTTTTTTTAGCAGTATACCGCTGTATTCCAAAAATGGAAAGATCATATTGATGCTGTTAGCATAGTTTTTTAATACATGTAAAAGATTAATTGAAGGCCTTTCTTTGCAGGTTGTTGAGTTACTGAGATATTTTTCCTGGGCTGAACCACAGCTTAAGGCAATAAAGGCTTTACAACATGTAAGTTCTTGTGACATAATCTTGTGGAGTAAATTTGCCCTCTTAATCTCATTTTAGTTTTGTGGTGTCTACTTTTGCAAGTGATGGGTCAGTGTGCCCCTTAATCTTCAAAGTTTCTTCTTCATCTCTTTCCATGGTATCAAAATATGAAACTTCATACTTCTAACTAGGGTATCTTTTCTGCCTAAAGTATCTTCTGCTTTCCTGTGTTTCACAAGAATAGATGTAGCCCTTTGTCACTATTGTTAACTTTCCTAATTTCTTTGCTTTTGGCAAGTGCTTTTTGGAGTTGCTTGTTCAGAATTTAGCATATAGAGTCTCTAATGGGAGGGAGAGATTATTAAATGTTTACTGAAATAGATTATATGAAGCTGTTACTGAGTTGCATTCTGAGTTTAAAATAATTGTACTGCCTTTTTTTATAGACACTTTTTTTTCTTTCTTGCTTACTTGTCAGAAAATAGTGGCAGTTCCGGCATCGAAAATGGTTAATATTCTCAACTGCTTCACATTCAGTAAAGATAAACTTATTGCCCTTGAAATCTTAGCTTCGTAAGTATCTCTCATGTTGTATTTCCTTAACTTGTATTGTTTTTACTGGTGTTTGAGTGTATAAAATTTAAGATAATTGTAGAAGCAAGCACTGTGGCCAGTTAAGGTAAAGCACAAATCCATTATTGATGTGGCTGTAAAAAGAAGAATTGGAAGTAAACATTGTGCAAAGTTCCATAGTTCATCTGAGTCTTGAGTGTGCTGCTGTACTGGCTTCTGCCTGCTGCAAAGCTGTCACTTTGCCAGTGTTTTTACAGTGATTTCCAAATCTTGTAAAGGGGCCTCAAGGTTATTTCTGCTCACTGAAATGTAAAACGCTCGAGACCAGAGTATTCTGAGCATCGACCCTTTTGCATTTGAAAAGCCCTCTAAATATTACATGTGTAAAAATGAGATAAGTAAATAGTTCTCTTAAATTGACACATTTGATTTACAGATCTAATGTCTGTAAAAGATGTATAGGTATTCTAAATTTATATGTACACAGAAAGTTGTTTTTTGTTTTGTTTTACTGAACACAGCTGCTTCAAAGGATCTACCGTCTACATAAATTTATATTGAAACTCTTCTGCCTGGTTTAGGGGATTTATTACATGACATGTTGTTCTGGCTTGGGTTGGGGTGTTTTTTTGCATTTAATGTGTCTGCCTTGCGTATGAATGCTATATATTACAGCCAACTTGAACATTTGGGAGCATGTAAATTAATGATATAAATATCCATAAAACAAATAAGACTGAGGATATAGACACGGTCTTGCTTTCAGAGTTGAGCTTTAAGAAGCTGTATGAACGCTCCTGGTCTCCTTCAGACCAAAGCAAAGCATGGCAGCCTAAAGGAAGCTCAGTGGCACATTAAACTAACCCGTTTTGCTTGAAATGAGATCAGAGCTATTGACTCTTCAGCTGCTACACTTCAGCTGGTGTGGGGCGAAAGCGTGGTGACTTCTTTAGCTGTAGAATTTCCACAGTGCAAGAGCATAATTAGGGAGTCATGATATAGAAATCCTAACCCAAATCTATGTACTACTTACTTTGCTAATCAAAACTAGAGAACAAAGCTGTAAGTCCATTAGCATTTTAATAGCGTTCTTTGAAGTGTTTTTCATGTCTTTGTTCAACATTCTGCTGATTCCATTTCTTCCAATATGCTTTTTTGAGAAGGCCTAATTTTTGGGTCTGTATTGTATTTCCAGTAGTTTGGATGGGGCAGGTGGTGTTTAACAGCAGTGAAGGTGCTGTGGTCAGGGTTTTGAAAAAGACAGGTAGAATCAGGCATTGGGCGCCTTGTACTTGCACGTTTTGTTGTTCTCTTTGATATGTCTAGTGTTGTTTCTGGGAGAGGAGCAAAGAGAAAGGAAGGGTACTTTTTGGAACTGTATGAGGGGTTTCACTATTTCTGCAGAACACATAATTTGCAGGAGTTTCATCTTTTTCATTCTGGAGTAAATAAGATGAAAATTTGTTTCTCTACCAGTCTGGCAAGAAACAGTTGCAAACCAAGTAGCTGCTGATTTTCTGCTATGCTGGGAATTGTGTGCTAGTAGCAATTAAAGCTTTCATATTAACTGTTGTGATGCAAAATTCATTTCGTCAGCATAGTTATTTTTGCCACAAGGTTCAGCCATCGTTGTCCATTGTTCTGTATTGGTATTTAATTCTAATACTATGTTTCACTTACAGGTATGAAATCCATATTTAAGCCTGGGTTTTGTACTTTAATAATAACAATAATAATATGATTTGAACTAATTATGATTTTTAATGTACTGTTGGGTATTGGCTGAAAAATTGTTGATTACTTTTCAGTAGTATGTTGTTTCTGATAAGTATATGGAATGACAGTAATCAATGTCTTTATTTATAGCAACATTGTTGATGCTCAGAATTATCGCCTTATTGAAGATTTGTTCAGAATCAATATGTCAGAGAAGAAAAGATGCAGAAGAATTCTTGAACAGGTAGTCAAGATACTCTAGTATCCTCAATTCTGTCAAATACAGTATTGTCTCCATCCTTATGGTCATTGTGGGGTCAGGACTTACCATGAGAACTGCTGCGAACTACTGGTGGAAGACGAGTGGAAAGAAGTGGCTGCAAAAAGATAGGAGCTGTGTAATATCTATGGAAAAATAGGGGAAGTTTCTGTCAGGCATTAAGATCCTATGGAAAAGGGGCACAGAATTGCAACCAGTGCTGAAGGAAACAGTCTGCATTTGTTTTAGGAAACACCAGCTGCTTAACCCCAAGTTCCGTAGAAGCAGAAGGGGTCAAGTACAGTTATTCGAAACAGAAGGCACTTTGGCAGAACCTAACACTGTTTGGACTATTTGGGAAGAAGATTTGAGGCAAAGTTGATTCATGCTGTCTAAATGTAGTGAAATAGTAATTCATTTTTTAAAGCATTGAATTTGATAGCAAATAATGTTCTTTCTTGTTTGTTTTGCAGGCTTCAAAAACGGGTTGTAAGGCTCCTCATGCTATGATATCATCCTGTGGCATGATTCCTGGCAACCCTTATCCCAAGGGCAAACCAAGCCGCATAAATGGAATTTTTCCAGTAAGCATGATCCTATACTTTTGCTTTTCACAATATCCTTGATTTAGGATTTGTTGTAGCGTAACCAAAACCAGGATTCATATACGTGGAAGGAAGCATGAAATCAAAAGCAATGTTTTGGTTTTTATTATTACCTCATTACACATTTATAGGGAACTTGCATTGTTTTTATTTGCCTATTCTTTCTATGCTGCTTCAAGTAAAGGCTACTGCATAAACAAGACATTGTTCATATAAGGAAAGCATTGTAAACTCCAGCAGTATTTGGCAGAATTGGGAGAGGTGTAAAGAGCCTTACTGGTAGGTTGATAAAGTGACCTAATATCATCACTATAGTACTACTAATCTTAGTATAGTTCTTGAACAACCAACCGTGTTAAGTTTTTCCTGTGAACACTTAAGGGACTGCAAAATATAAGTTATCATGTCCACCAGTCAAAATGCAGAATTCTGAATATGTGAGGAGCATGGACTGTTTAATATGCATCTCTTTACAAAAGCTCAGTTTTATAAACCAAGCTATTGGAATGCTCTTATCATTTTACAAGCCTAAAACACAGTTTCTTTTTCCTAATAAACATGGTTTAGTATCACTTTCAGAATATTCAAAAACTTGAATGTAGTTCAGAAAAAAACTCAAATATATATAGAGCAAGATTTACTTCCAAATTAGTGCTTAATAGTTTCGTTTTCTTTTGTTTCAGGGAACCCCTATCAAAAAGGACACAGAAGAATGTACTAATGAAGGAAAGGGGATAGCAGCCCGTATACTTGGACCATCCAAACCAGTATGTTTAATAAATGAATAAATAAACTTGTACCAAAAAAATTAAATCACCAGCCAATTCAATGAGGCTTTTGTATGAAATGCTGTTATGTTGCAAGAAGACTGTAGAGCATCAAGTTAAACAAAGCTAACCTTCTATAATAACAATAACATGACCTAATATATTTTTATTTAACTTGAAAACAAGCTCTAGTTTATATCTATGTGGGATAGGATTCTCTAGGGGATATAATGTGTGTGCATTTGAAGGCAGAATTAAGTAGCAGAAGAGAAAGCTAAAAGCGTTTTTAGTAGTCCATCATGAGCTAGTGTAAGTTTTAGATACAAATATATGCAATTTTTTATTACAGTCTCTGCAGGTTTCCTACATGAACATAAAAAAACCTGCATCTTGGAAACCTGAATTACAGCAGTGCCTTAGAAGAAGGTTCTTGTTTTCTAACAATACAGCTGATCTGTATTTCAAAATTTTTAAGCATGTGGGGCAAAGTCTCAATGAACCTGCTACTAATTTTGAAGTATTGTCCAAATGTTTTATTTTCACTTTTATTATGAGATGTTTCCCACTAAGTGTATTATTCTAAAGGGACAAGTAACTTAATAACTATTTGTTAGTTTTAAATGTGCAATATCTTTAAAATGAGAAGTCAGTCTAAGACTGCAGAGTGTGAAGACTACAAGGCAAGAAGGAGTTCCCTTTCCCAACTGTGTTCAGTGTTATATTAAAATCTAAACATATACTAGTGATATTTGTTTCATTCTTTTCAGAAAGAGTGAAATATTTGCAGTCGCTATGGGTATTATGAAGAAATACAATATCAAATGTTTTTCCAGTGAAGAACAGCTGTCTGTAGTAGTATCTGAATGTTAGCTTTTTGTCTGAGAAACATTAGGTAATGCTTTCACTTTTGCTTCTTCTGTTTGTTTTTTGTTTATGTAGGCTCCATCAACCTACAACCCACACAAACCAGTTCCATACCCCATCCCACCATGTCGGCCACATGCAACTATTGCACCAAGTAAGGCTTCTCTGTCTTTTAGCTTGATGCTGTTGTTTCCTCTATTTGCCTTTTGAGTAATAAGTGTTGAGTGTCAGTTTCTCTGACCATGATCATATCTGAAATGGGCTTGCACTCCCTAAATATGCTCTAGGTATTAGTTTCCACCTCTTCCTCTCATGACTTAGCGTTGATAAAAAGAGGAATATACTGACTTCTTTTCCCAATGATCACATCGTAAGGAAAATTCACAATCATGTTTTGGTGACAAAATATTTCATTTATAGGAGGCACTGTGCATGTTAGACAAGAATAGGTCTGTGTCTTTGTTATAATGTTTGACCACGGTCTGGGCTTTGGCTTGACAAGTCTGTTGACTTGTTGCTGTTGTACCAAACTTAGGATATGGTCAGGCACAGCCCTGGATTGGGTGGAAATACATAAGAACTTGCTGAAGTATGGTAATTAGTTTCTCAGTTGCCTTCAGCTGTACTTTGAAACAGTTACCTAAAAGAAAAGTTGAAGTATGTAGATTTCAGTCTCAGAAGGGACATAATTGTTTCCTTTTCCTGTGTCTGGTCTGACTATTCCTAGCCTTGTGCCTCAGGGAAGATTGAGTCGTTCTTCATAAACTCCTCTCTCTTTACTCTGCTCTATCTGTTGTTTGATTCCAGACATTTTTGGAAGGGAGCAAGGCAATTGCCATTTCTTTGGAAGAAGAAGTTGGAGTACTTACATAGTCAGACTCTGGTCTTTTTGAGCAGCAGCTGAAAGCTTTTCCTACTCTTGCCATTCTGTGCTGCGAAACGAGTGCTCTACTTAGCTTGCTTTTCACTAGTGTTAGGTATTTCAGGGAGGTCTTAACATATTTGGTAAGAAAGTGTGGTAGAGCTCTAGTATGCATGTTGAATGGCGAGTTATCTAACCAATGTGATGTCTGCAAGTCTCTTTATAGTCAGTTTGGAAAAATTTGCACTACTAGTGGCCTGATGATTTGAGCCCTAGAAATGACTTACTCCACAGAAAGTATACAGGAAACTTGCAGACTGGCTCAAATTTATATTGAACAAATCCTATCCAAAGTAAGGGCACAAAATTTGGCCTGTGACTGGATGTAAATATTAGTACATTTTAGGATTTGAAACAGCTTTTGAGGTTTCAGGGCCTTATTAGAGTGCAACATGTTTTTTAAAAAAAACTCTTGTAACAACAGAACTTAAAACTGATGATATATTTATATATATATAAAATGTTTAATGAGATTGCAGATGCTGACCTGAAACTATTGAATGTGGTTGTTTTCAAGCAATGGTCAGAATGATGTTTTGTTTTCTGCCTCTTTTGGTTTAACATTTCCTTCCTGGGTGATGCTATGATTGTTAGTTACTTTTCTGAATTTCAGCCAAGAGTTGTCATGCAAAAATCTTAACATTAGGTAAAACTATCATGAAAATGTCAGAAAGGAATTGCATATGACAAATTACTGCACTTTGAGTAATGTTCAAGTGCTACTTTTTCCCAGGAAGCGTAAGTTCTAATGCTTTTAAAATACCCTTTCAGGACCACTGTGAAGTGTATTTATGTTCCTGTGATTTAATTCTGAGAGACTAAGTGTTTGAGATGGGGCATTTTTCTCTGGATTTTCTGACTGGTGTTGGAGGGCTAGTCATGGTCGATGGTGTATGTTTGTCTCTTGTTTGTCAAGGCTTTTATGTTAAAGGAAGTGTTGCAGAGAAATGATGCTTCAGACACTCTGAATCACTCTTCCTCTTTGAGTTTTTCAGGCAAAATGGAACTGAAAGCAATTGAAACCTGACCTTTTCAGGCTCTTTCAAGAAAACTGCCTTTACTAAAATTTGGATCATAATGCGTGTCACTAAGGCAGACATTGGCAAAAAGCCAGCATCCAGCCTGGGTGATTATCTGGTCTGGCTTTTTGGTTCTTTTAAAGGAGAAGACGTTTACTGGTTCACTTAGGTATGGATTCTTCTGACAACTGAGATGTGTGTTGCGTTGGTTCTTTTAGGTGCTTACAACAATGCCGGCTTAGTTCCAATGGCTAATGTCATAGCTCCAGGCTTACCAGCTCCTCCACCATACACTGCTAACCCAGTGGTATCAGGTAAAGCATGCATACCTTTAAAAATGTTGATCGTATTTTTTCTAATTCATTGTTGTGAATGCGTTATTCACTGCTGGAGTTTCATTTACTTTTAAATAACAAGCTGTTATTCTCTGTTTAGAAAATGAGGACCTTTCCAGCCAGGCAAAACCTTCCCAAAATCAAGGTAAATTGCATATCCACAGGGGGATTTTTGTGTTCATTGTGTCTTTGTTATTTGTTCAGAAAATGTAAAAAATGTATTTGTTTAAGGGGATTTTTGTAAGCCTCCAAATATTTGACTACTGTTGGAATAGGATCCTCTAGGAGTTGAGAAAAAAATCTCAGGCATTTGACACTTAGCAGCATTGAAACATTAAAATTCAGCCTTTTGTGTTAGTTCATTAAAGTTGTATATTCTTGAGCATATAAGTGTGTGAGAAATGTAAAGAAAATTAAATCAAAACATGCTTTGCAATGTAGTACCCTGAAACATTTCGTTAATATCTTTGCAGTTGTTAAAACTTCGGACAGCTACCTGAAATCTCATTCACATTTTAATTTTGTATATTAACTGCCGTGGGGAGCTAGGAATACAAGAGAGACAAATTCTTTGGGTTTAGTTTGTTGAAATCCATGTATAGAATGTCTTATCCCAGACTTACATCTGACTATGTGTACCTGCACTTTTGTCTTACCCTTTAAATTCCAGTTCTTTTTGCAGAAGAGAGAGTTGTCTTTTTTTTTTTAATCTTTATTCATGTGGTACTTTGTATGCTTTGTACATTGAGTACAAATGATAATAATAATTCCTATTATGAACTACTTATACAAAGGCTTCCATAATACTTTGTTAGGTTTGACAAACAGAAACTGCAAATCTACTGACCATTGACTCAGGCATATTAACACATACCCCAGATAGATAAAATGGCCGTGAAAAGTTTAGCCCCTGTAAATATTTATAGGAAAAAAAAAAAGGAGTTATGTTTTGTCTTTTCTCCTCTATGCCTAGGGATGGTTCTACAGACATGCTGCTGTTCCAAAGAATCACTTTGTTAATATATACCCCTTTAAGCATGCATGTCTTTACAAGGTAGTTTATGCAGATAAATGAATACAGTGTAAGGAATAAAATCTTCTCTTGGGAGGAGAAATACAGTAACAGCTCTGGGTTCTATTGCAGCTGTATTTCTCTAGTTGTCAGGATTAACAACTGTGATCATTAGGAGATTCTTCAGCTTGAAAACAGGATAAGGAAAAGGCAGAATCCAGAGCCAAGCAATTTAGGTCTAGGTTTTTGGAAATGAATATGTAAAAGGAAATACTCTATTTGCAAACTTGCTAGTTTTAGAGTTTCAAGATACGTAACACAGGAGTTTGTCATAGCAATTTAGGTCGAAGATTTTAAAGATTCTGTGTTTGAGTGTTTGTGTGTTTATGTAGAATCTGGGCAAGAGAGAAATCTAAACTGCTACAGAGTTATGGGTGATGAGTTTGACTGGTTGGATCAGTGATTTGCTTACAGTTGAACAGATTATTTTAAAAGTCAAATAAAGCATGAGGGTTGTTTGGGAGGAATGATTCATGAACACATTCGTATTCCACAGGAACTAGATAGGGGCGTATCAAGGCTCGTGATATGCCAGTGTTCACAAATGCAACTTCTTTCCGTTAACTCCAACATGCCTGTTTGCAGATTTTCCTCCAGCTTGACTGATGTCTCTTTGACTTACTTTGTAGCGTTGAGATAAGCTGATATTCCCAGTGGCAGGCGCCTGCCTCAATTATAGACACCTGACTTCAGACTTACAGAAATATTTGTGGAAAAGGTCAAGGTCGAGTGCCAATGTTAGTTTAATACTGTAGTGTGATACATGAATTTAAAAGTGTACCTTCTTAGAATCAAAATCTGAAGGAAACACAGTGAAGAGAATGGCCTGATTTTGAAGGAAAGAAAAATACCAGCACCTGAAATCATCTTTCTTCAGTTGTTGACTAAACTTCTCTGAGATCATGATACATTGAATTAACTGGTTCTGAAGGAAATTCTGACCTTCAGTGACAGTGGATGCAGAGGAGCCCAGGTGATCTGATGCCGATGGGATATTAGATCTGTTTTGGGTACTGCCAGGTGGTAGAGACCAGAGGGAGGGTGTTTACCTGTGTCACTTAGACATTCTTGTGGAGTATGTTTGAGTATCTAACTGTCTTGCATGAGATCATGAAGAGGTAGCAGATGTCACAAAGTGTTTTAAAGAGGAGTGGTTGCCTATGTGATTCACAACTTGTGTGATGTGTTTGTACGTACCTTTTTGTTTTGTTTTCATAGGCTCTAGTGTTCACTGTTCATATACAGACATTGTATGTTAGCTTTTGCCTGTGTATCATATTTTGAAATGCTGTATAAAATGTGTTTGTGTTGATTTCAAACATATCTGACAGTTTCAAGTATTCTTACCACTTTTGTTTCTTTGCAGCTTTTTCTGCACAAACGAATCAGCTCTTTACTCCTCATGGTTCTAATCCTTCAACACCTGCTGCTACTCCAGTCCCTACCCCATCACCTGTCAAAGCAATAAGCCATCCATTAGCACCTGCAACTCCACTCATCTCTGGGATGAACATGTCTACCCCTGTCCTTCCCGTTTTCCCAGGACAGGTCTCCTCTTCCATCCACACATCTCAGCCACCCACCCCAACCCCTACTGTCATCAAATCCCTTTCCTTACCTGGTGTTCCTGTCACATCTGTTCACAATGCAACCTCTACTCCTATCCCTGCTGTTTTTTCTGGGCTGGCTTCTATAACCACTGCTACGCCAGCTCCACAAGGTTCTTCCACACCATGCGCCACACCTGCACCTAGTGAAGCTTTCGCATCTGCTACTGCACCATTTGCTGGTCTCCCGTTCTCTGCAACCTCTTCAATTGCTTCTGCTAATAATCCCACTCCATTGTCATCAGTTTTTGCTGGCCTCCCTTTGTCCTTGCCTCCCAGCACCCAAGGGATTTCTAGTCCTGTTCCATCTACAATTGCTAATTCTTCTGCCACTACCATTCCTGGTTCTCTTAGCTTGCCTAACCCAATTTTGTCTGTCTTAAAAGGATTTCTGACATCAAATGACACTTCATTAATCAATTCATCTGCTTTACCTTCTGCTATGACAAGTGAGCTTGCTTCTTTGTCTGCTCTTGCTAATCAAAGCTCTGACCCTCCCACTTCCTCTGTCAACAAATGTTATACTCCATCAGCCACCCCCACCCCACAGCGTTCCTCCACACCCGGGCTGGCCATTTTTCCAGGTCTTCCATCCCCATCTGTGGCAAATTCTAGTTCCACTCCTCCAACATTGCCTACACAGTCACCTTTAACCACTTCTCCATCAATTATGCCAGTTAACTGTGGCTCATCAGCCTCCCTCTTGCATGGCACAAGCCCTACTAATCCGGATCAGCAACTCTCATCAGCCCCAGCTGCCACGAATATCCCAGTTCTGGTCAAAACAGAACCCATGAGTCCTACCCTGTCGGCCTTCAAAGGTCCTTCTCATTCAGCTGGCCCTTCTCATGGCACTATAGGACTGTCAGCGCTCGGGCGTGCATACACCTCAGCGGCTTCAGTGCCAGTCAGTTTACCCAGTTCCCTGAATCCAGCGCTGTCAGGTCTCTCCTCTTTGAGTGCTCCTCTAAACAACTCCAGTTCTCTGGCTTCCATTTCCCTCACCCCACATGGCTCCTCTGCTCCCCTTGCCCCTGTGTTCAATGGACTCCCACCTTTTACGTCTCTAACCAGTAACTTTGCTTTTACTGGTAATCCAGCACTTACGCCACCCGTCACTCTCCCAGGGTCTTTGTTAGCTACTCCGTCTACAAGTGCTTCAGCCATGTCTGCCCCTCATGTGAGTTCCACCGCCGCCGTACTCTCAGGACTCGCCGCCTCAGCAACAGTATCTGCTCCACCCTTCTCGCTTAACTTGTCCAGTGCCGTCCCTTCCCTTTTTTCTGTTGCCCAGGGACCTCTGGGATCATCAAACCCATCCTTCCCTGGTTTTCCTGTCTCTAACACACCCTCTGTCACTCCTGCTCTCCCTTCTTTCCCTGGCCTCCAGGCATCTTCTGCAGTAGCAGCAGTTGCACCGTTGCCGGCAGCTGCCACAGCCCCATCTCCAGCTCCGGTCCTGCCAGGGTTTGCCTCGGCCTTTAGCTCAAACTTCAACTCTGCACTTGTTGCACAGGCTGGGTATGTTTCTGTTTCTGAAAGAGGTCAGAACCTTTTATTTTTCCCATAGGCATAGACATTATTTTCACTCATAATGAGTAATTACAGTTAATTTTTAAAGTTAGTTCACCAGTAGATTTCCACCTGTCTTTAGAAACCAGTAGAGTAACTACTAAATAGGTTGTCCTCAGTAGTCACCGTTACGACAGTCTAATCCAGTGAGGTGCTGAGTGATCTTATTTCCCAGATGAGAATACTCGGCACCTCCTAGGCTTTTACAAGAATGGATTCCACATGGGCATCCATTGACGTATCCAGGTAATAGCAGACAGTATCTTAGATATTCCTATGTTTTAAGGAAGTACTCAGCGTTAACTTTAGTCTGTAAAGCTTTTTGTGTGCAAATTGTAGGCACAGCCGAGGTACAAAAATTTCCGAGTTACTTTCTTAGGTATGCTCCAGACAGTCTTGGTTTGTATGTCCATTAATAATTTATAGGTGGGTAGAGACCAGGCTTCTGTTGGTAAATTCTGGCTTTTATGAGGTTTAGAAAACAGAGGTGCTTTTCTAATTTATGTAGAAGTGAGCTTATACAGAGAAAAACATGGGATAAAACACGATCAGATGTTCCTAATAATAGTCACGTCTTGCCATTCTTTCAGCCTGACTTCTGGACTACAGACACCAGGAAATGCGGTTTTTCCTGGTCTTTTATCTCTCCCTGGTATCCCTGGCTTTCCCCAAAGTGCCGCACAATCTTCCTTGCAGGAATTGCAGCATAGTGCGGCTGCACAGTCAGCACTACTACAGGTAATGTGCCTATTTCTTCATAGTATTTTGCTTTCAGTAATCGTTTGAACGTGTTCTTGTGTGTTAAGTCAGTAAATGATTAAAGCCTCTAACCTGTTTGAGAACTGATTGCAAGAAGGACTCATATTAACTTCTTACTCAAGGCCAATGTGCAGTGCTTCTGGGTGTTATGAATGTGGTTAAACCTATTTTGAAAACTCATTGTGAAATGAGTGAAGGAAAAAAGAGAAGACATGCAAGTGAAATCTGTTAAATCTAATGAACTGACCATGCAGTTGCAAAATCTGTGCTCAGTTCCAGTGTGACATTTTAATTATTAAATATTTCTGTGGAAAACCACTTTTTTAATGAGTTATGTGCCTCTCTACACATGCAGTCAGATTGTCTTGAATTTGTGTCTGCTGTGGTTGTGCCTTTCTCTTGATAATTCCCACAGATACGATTGTAATATAAGCTTGAGGTGGCTTTAGGTAATGTGTAGTTTTATCGTATCTCTTGTCCGTGAAACAACTTGTTTCATTCATCAGCCTACGTGAGTTAACTGAAGCTATCATCAGAGTTTGTATTTAGGTACTTAATTTGCCTTTTGTTGCAAATGGCCTCTGTACAGATTAAGGATTCTGGTAAGAAGTTTGTACTTCTTTACAAAATACTAAAAGAGGCAGCTGGGTGTCTTGAATTAATGTTGTCTCTCTTCTGTGACACATCAGGTTTTGAAATGGAGCATGTGTCTAAGTACTGTTCAATATGCAGAACATTGTCAGATACCTTTTGACCATCAGGGGAAATAGTTTGGAAGAAGCAAATTACTTAATCTAGGCCATGCTGCTTTTGCAGCTCAGGAATTTATTTATTCTGTAGAAATCCATGTATGCAGATTGCATTGAGGAAACGTCAGCTTGCTTGTTTACAAGTTCCAGTCACTAAAATTAACACTTAGATACTTGAGCAATGAAGACAGAGTTCAAAGTCTGTGAAATAGTACAATTCCTGATTAAGCTATGCTGTCCAAATCAGCTGTGATTTAATGCACTGGAAAGTAAATGCAATTAACGCTTCTTCGTTTTCTCCTCTTAATCCAACTGCTTTCCTCGTTCTCTGGTATTTCAGAGCAATTGTTGCTCTACAGTTTAACATCTGCGTGTGGGTGCATTGATCACCTCTGTTCTTTGCACACTTCAGATTATATTAATACTTTCTTTGTTTTGGCTTGAGTGGGACTGGTATTGTGCCTGAAATTTTGCTTGATTTAGATTTTTGTTTGTTTCTTTGTTTTTATCAATGCTGTTTCCTAACTTCTTCTCTTCCTTGAAGGCACATTCTGCTTCTGCTCTGGAGAACTATACAGCTCAGACTGAAGGTTTTGCTAACTATCCGTCAACACCAGGAACACCATTTTCATTGCAGAGCAGTCTGCCCCAGAGTGGATGGCAATAAATACCAAACATTTTAAAGACTGCAGTGGTTGCTTGACAGAGCCTGATCCTATTCACTTTGAAAGCTGTCTCCTTGTTAATTGGGAGCATGGTCTGAACTGGGGGAAGAGGGGGAAAACATGAGAGTAAAATGATTCCAGGAGGCTGTGTCAGATGTCAAACCTAATTTGTGATTGCATTTAGTTGATTCAGGGTCTGATCCTGTGAATTCCTGGGCATCCTTGACTCTCCTTTTAGCTTATGAGTTGAATGTTTGGTGTCTTACAGGATCAGGAACATTCAAACAGGTGTTTATGTAAATAGAGCAATTGGCTTTCAAATGGAATGGGGAGAACAAATATACTTAATAGTGTGCATAAGCACCTATCCTTCTGTTATGTTTTGTATGGTATATGTGGTTCATATAGAATGAGATCTAGACTGAAACTAGATACTTAAAGCTGTAGATGATCTAGATGCACATTTCTTGTGTGTGCATGGATCAAGGTCAGTTTATGGTTCTTCAGATCTTCGTATGTGTGAGGATCTCCTCGTAGCATCAGCAGTATGTTAAGGGGAGGCTGGATCAGAGGGGTGTGGGGGTCTTCTTATGCTTTCAAAATATTGTCACGGGCTTGCTGCTGAATTGTGTACTCCTTTGTCGGAATCTGAACAGGAGAGCTAGGAAATGATGCTGTACTGTATTTGGGTAGAAGTGGATCAGGTTTTCCTGGAATATGGTTTAACTAGCTGAGAATATGTCTTTCCAAAGTATATAAAAGCATTTTAATTTGCCTCTAAAATAATGTTCCACAACGTTCTCCCTGCCCCCACACCTCTCTGTGAATGAAATAATTGTACTGCGGATAGGCTGCCTATCCGGCACTTTTGACTGCAGACTTTTGTGAATGTTTACAGACATGGGTCAAGTTCTTCTCTCCCTTATACTCATAAACTCATTGATTCTCTATACACTTTTTGGTGATAAACCACAAATTGATGGTGCTTATGTTATCCTGTGAATGTAAGTGAGAGCAGAATTTGGACCATGGATTTTTTTAGTATTTTTCCTTGGAAAACATACATGATTTTAAAGGCATATAGCTAAATTAACTGCTAAATTAACTGTATTGGTTAGGAAGGGTTATGATGCAGCATATAGAAAGGTCTTGCTTTGTTAGTGAAATTCAGTTGTGCACTCTTCTAATAATGTTAGTACCTGTGGCAATGTGTAACACACCATTGAATATCATCTATTTAAGGTAAACTCTTGATCATGTTCTAGAGACAATAGAGATGAATGATATTCAATCCTGTGATTAAATTAAAATGTAGAGGATACTATACTGTAGAAAGCTCTGTACTTAGAGTTTTACTTTTTTAAAGATGAATTCTGCTGGGAGATGTTGCTAATGTATTTTCTTTTAAGATGTGAACAAACTTTTTTAGAACATTAACGGAAACTCCTGTATTGGTTTTTAACACAGTTTTTTTAAATAAAAAGTTTACAGTTGTGGCAAAAAGGTTTGCAGACTATT
The DNA here is from genome assembly GCA_013399365.1 of Pampusana beccarii. Taxonomy (NCBI): domain Eukaryota; kingdom Metazoa; phylum Chordata; class Aves; order Columbiformes; family Columbidae; genus Pampusana; species Pampusana beccarii. The sequence goes on along the minus strand of VWYH01006326.1, from coordinate 107,808 downwards.
TACCTATTTGCCTAAAACACAGATTAATAAACTTGTTTTTACTAAGACACTTCCTAATGTTTGATCTTGCTTATGCTGTTTCTTTGTGATGCAGAATTATATGCTGAATAATAAAACTGGTTCCATAAAGAGTGGCAATAGAAATATCCTGTGAAGTGTTTAGATAAAAAATTTAAATAGTGTCCTCCATACTTTGTCAGCAGTTGGGTAATCTTGCATTTTAATAATCACATTTACATATTACTTTAAAAACATTGCACATTTACAGTTGTGGGTTTGTTGTTTTTTTTAATTTTGTGAAACCTGTTGAATTCTAATGATATTCCACTTTGAACTGCTTTTAAAATCTGTGCCTTATGTCTTGACTCAAGAAATCTTTGGAAAAAATCTCTGCTATCTTTCATTATACTTTCCTTCTCATTCTTGTCATGCCTTGTAGGTTTGTAAATCAATTGGAGAAGGAGAAAATAAAAATATAACTATTTTCTCAAGAGCAAATTGGCTTTTGTCCCATAGATGTGGATGTAAAGTAGTTCTGAGTCAGTAAGCGTTTTGTAACCTTACTGAGGTGCCGAGATTGATCGCCAGTTTATCCTAGTTTCCCCATCAAGCAGTCAAAGTTTAAACTCATCCACATTACCTTTCAGTCAAAAACAAGTACCGGACATCAGCTGTTATATACGGTGTTTTATCAAAAAGTAAGCAGTTTGTATTGTCTGTTTCTGAAAAAATCTATTGAATGGTCATGGGGTGTGGATTGTTGTTTTTTTTCTGTCTGAACATTAGACAGCTCAAAGATACCTAAGAGACTGTGAAGCCCTGTTTCTCCAACTGAAACCAGGTGAGAAGTAGTGAATAACCACTGTATTAAATTCTATTCTGAAACAGTGTGTTTTCTAAGTGGTGTCTCTGTGCTGTCCTTTACCTATAGAAGAGTATTTCATGCACAGCTAATGTAGTTTTACATAGAACTTCCTCGTGAGTGTTAGATAACTGAACAAATAGGTTAAGAAGCATTAAATTGTCAACATTTTGTCTAGAATGGGCTCTCTGGTTCTTACTGAATCACACTGAGCAACATTTTGTGAATTGAACTTTGCAGTGGTTAGGATTAAGGTAAGTTTCAGTTTTTAAAATATTTCTCCTGATGTAAAATTGGTTTTTAATTAATTTTTTTCTCTTCAGGAATAAGGTCTGTGTTCTGCATTGCAGCAAACTCCTGTGACCCAGCCTTGGAATTTCTGAAGGGGGTGATTTGTCCTGAGCTCTTTCATGCTTATTTGAGCATCATTTCTCAACAGCCAAGGAAGAGTTTGTTCCTCAGACAAACCATGCTGGATCTTACACTGAGCCTGTGCTGGGAAAAGGCTCTTGCTGTATTACTTCACTCTGGACTATGATTTTTTCATTGTTCAAGTTGCCTATTACTGCTATGTTTAAGCTGTGTTGACAGGCTGCAAAGATAAGGTATAGTGAAATGTTCTTTGAAATAAAATCCTTATTCAGAACAACTAAGAGCATACTGGGATTGTGTTTGTAAATACAGCTTTCAATATTTCCTTCAAGTGCTTTAATTGCAGCCGTAGTGAATATGAATCAGCAATTTTCTGTCCCTTTCTTCCTGTGATTTGCAAGTGAGTGTTGTGATTTTGGCTGGGCCTGGAAGAAAACTTGCCATGGTGTGAATGTTCTTATGCTTTCTTGCAAATTGCCTTCCTTTCTGGATTGAGATGGGAGCAATCCCTTTGATTGACTGTCTCTCATATTTACTCATATTCTAACGAAGTGTAGCCAAAGGAGCTCCTCCTGTCATCTCTCCCTCTTCAGCTGTTGAAAACTGATGCCGCTTTCACAAGAAGGAGGAGCAATATGGGGATGTTCCTACAAGCAATAGGATGGTACTGTTAATCTCTGTGTCCTGTCTCTTGAATTTTGATCTAGGAGAAAGGAATGACGAGCCTGAAGTGAACGGGCTGGTGTCTGTTCTGGGTGCAGAATTCAGGGCCAGCAAAGGACTAGGCTGAGAAATCTTTAGGCAGTGGCCGAAGCCCAGTGCATGAGAAGGAAAGTGGTAAGGGCCTAAAAAGGTCAGAAAAAGACAAACCGAAACCTGCAACTTTCTTTTATGCAAATCTCATGTGAGGATTGCCTGATGACTTTTTTGATACCTTTGGGATTGGCACCATGTAGAAATGGCTGTGTGTAAGGATTTGCATTCTGGTTTAAACAAACCTTGATGTGGGTGTGTGGTCTGTAGGATTAAGTCTCTGCAGCTGGATGATGAGTTCAGTGGGGGAAACTGGACACTTGAGAGAAATTAAGGACTGGTACCAGTTGCAAATGTAGCAGTTGGTGCAGAGAAAATGTTGGAGAATGGCCTGATTACAAGTAAGAACCTCATCGTCTGACCTGAGCCTTTGTGCTGCTTTCCCAATAGAAGCGTGAAGGCTTTTGATACATGAGCACATCGCAAAAAGAGTTGAACTGCCACTGGCCTGAGCCACGTTCTTCTAACATTACTTCTAAGCCAGTAAGTCCTGCTAAAGTGGTTTTGAACTCAAACTGGTTTTCTTCATGTTACTGCTCCATGACACAGGCTCTTCAGCACCAGCGAACTTGCTTGTGAACTGCTTTGGCTCAGAGCCCTCGTGTATTTTCTTTGAGTGTTTTACAGCACTTTGAGGCATGAGTTATCCACATGCCCCAGTATAGCCTCACGGAGACAGGGTTAAGATTACCCTGCCTTTGACTTCAAATTTTTGAAACAGGGAATAAGAGTGCAGCTGAAGTTAACATGGAAAAACGAGTACAGCAATGTTCCTGAACATAAAAGGAAAACACCATCTGCTTTAGTCACCTTTCTAAGGGATGTATTTACAGGCACCTCAGGGAGTTATCAATAAACAGCAGGGAACAATTCTTTCTTTTAGATTTTAGTATGTTTTGCTCATCTATCTGATGGTATAAGCAGCTGTGTAGATTGTGGCATTCAAATGGCTTGGAATAAAGTTATTTCCAACAAAATTGACTTGCTCTAAAACAACAACAACAAGAAATGTTGAAGTAGTTTTGCATATTATGTTTTTGCTTCCGAAATAAATCACATTTTTACTTCTAACTGTTCATCCTTGCTGCCCTCCTATAATAGTAAGCATCTGTCCTGAACAGGTTTGATTTTACAGCTCAGCGTGTGAAGCCAAATAATGAGGAAAATGCTACAAATGACTTCAGATGGATATTGTCACCTATTTGGCAGAGTATTGCAAAGAGTGTGTCAGTCCCAGTTCTGCAGGCTGTTTGTGCTTATGTTTTTCACTGATCTAAAACATCCAGTCAATGGTGTATTTTCCTCTCTGTGAAGCTGAGAAAGGATTATCTGGGGAGCAGTCAGCTTTGAATGGCATATCTCGGGCCAATGTGATTACTGGCAAGGATGAAGACTTCAGTGAAGTGACGGTGGAGCCAGATCTTTGAAAATATTCTAGATAATGTGTGCCCACAGAAAACAGCCATGTAATTAATGCAGCTATATGTCAAACTCATAAATTCCATATGGAAAGCCACCTCTTATTTTTTCTTAAATAGCCAACAACAGATTTGTGTCCTTTGAGAAGGCTGCTCGCTGCTGGTGCAGCCCTCAGAAATGGCTTAGTCTGAAACACCATGCTTGGTTTGATTGTCAATATTGAAAAGTGTTTTGTGAAAAATGTTCTTATTTATGGGAAAATTTTGAGACTTTGGAGCTGAAATGCTTCTACTGTGATTTTTAGCACAGCAGGGTTCAACCTACAGTGACAGACAGTATAAAGAAGTATGTGATGAGCATGGGGGCCTCGCCTGGAGGATTGATTATGTTGCCAGTGTTCGAGATCTGAACAGTAGCTGAGCCCCATAATATTAAGAGGTGTACAGCAGAGGAGCAGTACTCAATCTGTACCCTCTGGCTTTACAGAATCATAGAATCCTTCAGATTGGAAAAGACCTTTAAGATCGAGTCCAACCATAAACGTAACACTGTCAAGTCCACTTCTAAACCATGTCCCTAAGTGCCACATCTACCTGTCTTCTAAACACCTCCAGGGATGGTGACTCATCCACTTCCCTGGGCAGCCTGTTCCACTGCCTGACAACCCTTTCTGTGAATAAGTTTTTCCTAATATCCAATCTAAACCTCCCCTGGTGCAACTTGAGGCCATTTCCTCTCATATCAGTTGCTACTTGGGAGAAGAGACCAACACCCTCCATGCTACAACCTCCTTTCAGGTAGCTGTAGACAGCGCTAAGGTCTCCCCTCAGCCTCCTTTTCTGCAGACAAAATTAACCCAATTCCCTTAGCTGCTCCTCACAGGACTTTTCTCTGTATCTTCTCTTTTTGTCTTGTCTTCTCTCTTTTTTTTTTTTCTTTTTCTCTCTGGTGACAGATGTTACTGATTCATAGAAATAATAGAAATAATTTCCATATTGGATTTTCTGAGGTGTAAAACCAGCATCCCCAGCTAGAAGATGGCCACAGAAGACCCTGGGGATACATCAGAGATAACCATGATCAACAAGACTTTGTTTTTGTAAACATCCCCTCCTCACCAGGGTAACTAAATCCCAGAGGGCTCTTGTACAAGTGGGGATTTCTCTGTCTCTCTCCCTGCCTCTCTCTTAGCACTTTGCATGAGCACTGAGCAGTTTCAAGGTATGCTGCTGCCTCGTCTGTGAGGGGATCAGAGCTTCCCTCAAATGGGATGGATCCCCAGAGAGAGACGCCTGAGAAAAACAACACGGAGCATCTAATTGGTAAGCCTTACTTTGTGTGTGTGTGGTTTTTCTTAATGATTATAAAAAAGGTGCAAAGCTAACCAAACAAAAATGGTACATTTGATCCCAGGCATTCATCGTGTCTCCCACATAGGCTGGAGGTGAAAATTCAGAATCTGCTACTGTGAGTGATAAAGCAAATTGCCTCAAACTGCCCTGCCAGCATGCGTCAGCATCTGCCTTCCTGCAAAATGACCCCAGGGACTAAAATGGCTGATTCAGTTATTCAGCTATTGATACACTTCTGTATGTAGGCATGGGGTGGAAAGGGAAAACTACGAGTTAGTTAAGGAAGGTTGAATAATTTTTCAGCCCCAAAAGGACACTTGATATGTTTGGAATTGTGTGATCAACACCTGGTGCTCTCTCCAAGCAAGGGAATTTATAGCAAACCATGTTGTTACTGGCAATGTGTGCTGTTCCGCCGTCACGTCTGGCCATAAGTATGGATAGTGTGGTGGAACAAGCATGAGTCTTGGCAGGACTGATTTGGGTACTTGTAGAAAGTAGGAGGGTACATAGTGCTTACAAGAGGCTGAGTCTACTCCATCTGTTACTGTAGGAGACTTGAGAGATTTTTGCCTGCAGTTCTTCATATTCTTCACAAAACAACTTGGACATGAGCTTTTCATTTGCTTTTCAAGTTTGACACTCACATCATGATTTTGTGTATCAAGTGTGTTCATGATGTACCATGATGAGTGTATCAAGAAAAAACAAAGTGAATCTTACAAGTGTCCTGGACATTTCCCACCACTGCTGATTGACAAGACAAGCTCTCACATTCTGCAGTGCGTTTGCAGCTCTTGGTTTCCTCTGGACTGTAGACCCAAGTGAGGTTTTTTGTTGGTTACAACTGTTGTAATCCATACATAGGCATGACAAAACCAGTTCACTGATATGTTGGGTTGTAACTGTTCCTTACTCTTCACTATTGTGGTTTTCCACTTGTCATTAAATGATTTGAAGCTTCACGGTAATCAGAGGATGTTTGTGGTTGTTTTTGGAGAGCTAGGTCTGCATTTACTATTAAGAAGGCATACTTTTATATCCTGCTTTTCTCACTGGAATCTACGTTTTTAGCTGGCTTTGGGATCTCTAGGACAGTTGTCATGGAAAGGATTCAGTTGTACTTCATCAAGATTTTGTTGTGTGCTTTTTGCCCATATTGGTGATAAATGATATCTTGACCCCGTACCTCTTCTCAGCTTCTCTAATATCAGACTGCAGAGTGAGGGCATGTGTTCTCAGCCATCCCCCCCATCTGTGGTTTGTGTTATTCCCACCAAATATCTTCACAGTGGTCTCTGGTGGATGATGGCAGATGATGCTACAATCCAAAATTGCTTTTGAGGAGGTTCTTCATAACCAAGTTTGGCACTGGAGAAAAAGATCTTAAGACATTTTTCTGTAAGCTAATAATTTAGGTGAAATAAAGAGAGAAAGCGCAAAATGTTGAGTTCTGCTGAAGAAAAAAACCCACCTCTTCATGATTAATTTGCCTGAATTTCAGATTAAGAATGATGAAGAATGCCCATTCCATGAGTTTCCTTGATTTCTTTCGACTGATTAAAAGACGCTTGACTGCTGGTACTTCATGTACCTGTTGTAGCCTGACACATCACCGGTGTAATGTGAAGTAAACTGTGTGGCAAACAAGCAGCAGTGAAAGCATTAGACATTTTCACACTGAATCTTCAAAGTCCTCTATTCATACACATGGCCTTAAGGTTTGCATGGTAATTTACTCAGGGGAGCTCCTCAAATCATTCCTACCACTGATTGCAGAATGGCAACCAGGGATTTCAAATGACTTTTTGCTGGAAAGGGTCGGGAGGAAAGCTGGGCTCCCGGGGCAGCAATTCTGCGCCCAGCTCTCAGGGAAGCCTGAAACTTGGCCCTCTTCAATGCAAATGTATTTACGTGTGAGTGATTAAATCCGCAACAGGGACCTCAGAAGCAGGACGGACAAAACTGCAGCAGCAAAGGGCTTGGTGTTTAACACCCAGGTTTGCAGTTCCCATTGCCAGCAGGCGCAGCCCAGCTGTGCACAGAGGTACCAGAGAGAGGAAGGAGCTGTAGGAGGGCTGGGTTGTGTCTCCTCCTCCCTCCGAGGTTGCTGGGGGTTTTCTGATAAACCTGTCAGTCCTGCTCTGCTGGTCTGTTAGCTGGTGCCTTACAGATCAGGTAGCCTCACGCTATTTCACTGTGGTGACAAGTTTTTTCTCACAAGGTATAAAATGGATTGTTTTATTTTCTATTTATCAGTTTCTATCTCCATATGAGTTTTATTTGATGTCAGAAATTCCCAGTGCTACCCTATACCTTTGAAGTATAATAGCATATCAAAATCACGCTGCATCTTTCCATCAGCGTGGGAGAGGTTGTCTGAAGAGACTTCGTCCCTCTCTCCTGCCTCTTCCCTTGCGTTGGGAAACACAAGCTGTGGTGTTCAGCTTCGCATCTGCTGATGCTCATACCTGTAAAAATTCTCTTCTGGCCCAAACCTGGCAGCCAGGCAGCCTTTGGGGCTAGACCCACCTGCATCCCTGCTGCTTTTGCTTTTCTCTTGACTTTCCCGATCCAAGGCACTTCTGCATTTAGCAAAATTCAGTTGACCTTGCAGCACTCTGTTGTGGTGGCAGGAGTGTTCTGTTTCACTCCTCACCCTCTGCCACGTCTCTTTTTCGAGGACCTCAGCAGCTCCAGCTGCTCTTCTCCTCAAAGAGCAGCTGCTCCTTGATCACCTATTCCTTACAAAGAGCCTTGTGGGCTTTTAATACTTGAAAAACAACTCACATCTGCCTTCCCTTCAGGCACTAAAATAATGAAATTATTTTGATTTCATTATAATGAAATAGTGAAATTTCGTTATAATGAAATTTTGGGATGAGACAAGCTGAATGCAGTGAGAGAACTGCTCAGAATACATGGGCATACATTTTGACAAGCAGCGATGTTGAAGCTTATGGTCCAGTGGTTGAACCAGTCCATCAATATTTCTCAAAATGTTCATCTAAAGACAGCAGGAATTCCCCTCATTTTCTTTATGACCTGTTTCGCACAAACTAAACCTTTTGCCCCAGCCACATCACACTAACAGAGATTCATATCCATGGATACTCTACCCAGTGATTTATTTCTCCTTCACAGCCCCCAGCTTTGACAATGCCTTTCATTTTTCATCTTTCCTTGCTGTTGCAAAACGTACTTTCTGAGCCTTTTAACCTCTTGGGAAGAAGGGCCATAGGGTTGGATGTTTGGTCAGGCCTTTTATGGCTGTCTGTGAGTGACAAGAGGGAGGAACAGGGAACGAGTCTCTGTGGACTTTGCAGTCCCTCATGGTTGCACTGGGCTAGGTCTACATTCCTTGGATAACTCTCTTCAAAATTTGCATTCCTTGCTCTTTTTTTTTTTTAATAGCTGACAGGCGGGAAGGAATTGGTGTCTGCGGCTGGATCCTGGTTTCCCTTTCATTCCTCCTGGTGCTTGTTACCTTTCCTGTTTCCATCTGGGCATGTATTAAGGTAAGATTCTGGGATTTGAGGCATGTAAAGAACACTCTCTTATCATCACTGTTACTTATGTTTGTTGATTTATTAAGATACAGTACTTCACATTCACTTTTTGGAAATCATAAGGGTTTGTAGCGAAGATTTAGCCTGGGACTGAGATCCATGTTCTTCCACTGACTTTCTGTATCACTACAGTTTACTAATTTAATCTCTTCCAATCTCAACTTCCATAATCAGTTAAACTCCCCTGCTTTACAACACCGGAAGAACTTCCGAAGAATTCGTATTTGATGCTGCCAGCAGTAGTGATTAACATGAGTATATAGGAACATGAGTCCCTTCATTGAACAGCTGTATAACTTAAACCCACAAAATGCCCCTTCAAGACATGGGCATAATATGATTAATCAAAAGCAATTTTTAGGGGTGAATTACCAGGGTGATTGCCCAGAACACCAGGCCTTGAGTAGTCCTGATACACTAACCAAAGCAGTTATCTGGATTATCTGAGGCGAGACCTACATTGCCTGCAGCTCCTCTGAGTGTAGTACTGACATTGAGAGAGTTGTGGGTAACCTTGTTAGATCAGTGGCAATAACTTCGTATTTGATCTGTTTTTCAACCTGTTTGCAGGGCCAGTGTCTGAGTTTTTCTAGCAAAGCATGAGGAGATGTAAAATGCATAGCAATTTGCAGCTTTGTTGGTTCCTGTATTATTTGTACTTCTTTCACGCCTAATGTAGACGCTGAAGATATAAAAAATTGGACCAGAGAGCCAGAATAGAATTGGTTATAAAATTCTAAATCTAAAATATTTTCCTAGATTATCAGAGAATATGAACGTGCTGTTATATTTCGTCTGGGACGTATACTGTCTAAGAAAGCAAAGGGACCAGGTGAGTGCATGCAGTTTTATTCTGTTCAGATGCACTTGTTTTGTTTTATTATGATGCACTCTGTCCACAGAGAGAATTGCAGAGGTCCATGAAATCCCTCTTCATAGCATAGCGGGGGGATGAGATGGTCCTCTCTGCTGCAGGTCCTTTAAAGACACCCCCCTGTCCCAGCACACCACCGAAGGCTGAGGACCTTGATACCAGGTATGGCTTTGCTGTTGAGTAGGCTGGACAATGGAAGGTTGAGCTCACACTGCAGACATTGGCGTGGGACCAGGGAAGTTTAAATGCAGTTTTCAGGTCTGCCACAGACTTTGAGTGACCGTGGCCATTCTCCCTGTACCTTGCTTCCAATGCTGCTTGTTGCTGCCAGCTCTTTAGCTGTCTTCTGCTCTGAAAGTTGTAAATGTGTCAGGGCAGGAACACTGTGCATCTCTACAGAGTTTGCTACAGTCACCTAGGACCTGGTTACAAATCACTAATGCAAACCAAACCAAACGACACAAGGTATTTGTATTGGTGCAGTTACCGCCTCTGTGCAATGAAACTGGGCAAACTGGAACTTGAAATAAGAGGAAAAACTTCTTTTCAGGTGCTGTCCTTCCTCTTGAATAATAGCCATGTGGTCCAAAGAGCAGCTAGGGCAGGTGCAGAGCTCTTCTGTGTGGCTCTGATCACCTTAGCAAGGTGCTGAGATTAGAAGAGTATCTTTGTCAAGTCTCCTTCTCTAGTGAGGTGAAGGGAGAGTGGGGACTCCTTCACAGGATGTGTCTTATCTTGGGACAGTGTTACTCATGTGGGAGCCTATAGGTGGTGCAGGAATCTGGACCTGGGGATGTCTTCCCTGGGGACACACATGCTGCACCATAAATGGCAAAAAAGGTTCAAAAATAGGAAACTAAACAAAGGCATGGAAGGAATTTTTTGCCAAAAGTCTCATGGCAGATTTGAGACCAGAACTGCAATCTGCCCATTCCCAGTCCATAGCCCTAGGTCATTAAGGTCTAATAAATTCATGTTATTTGCAGGTATCTGCATTTCCCTCAGTTACGTGAAAATACAAAACCTCACTGCTGTCACCTCCTGTAGCAGAAAGGACAGCCGTAGTAATAAAGCGGGCTCATTCCTCATCCTGTAGATACTTCCATCTGTTTGCTTTGTACAGTATACTTGGTTCTAGACTTAGCTTTCAGAAGCTTTTAATCTAATTATTTTTATTTTTCAGGTTTGGTCCTCGTACTTCCATGTACAGATACATTTGTCAAGGTTGATCTCAGAACGGTTACCTGTAAAATTCCTCCACAAGAGGTAACTATTCTCTAGCAGCCATCAAAGACATATAAAAGATAGAGCTGTTTAATTGCGCAATCATAAATAATGCAGGGGTTTTATAGTCTTGCAGCTGTGAGCTAGCATGCAGAATTTAGCTTATTTGCTGTATCTCCTGACTTCTGAACTGCTTACAAAACCTCTTTTACTTATGAAAACTTGCAGACACATCATTGCAGGTCAAGCAAACTCCTCTGGCTGATGTTCAGAACTGTGAGATAAAAGATAAGGGACTGGGGAGGTAGAACTGCAAAAGGATGACGGAGAGGATAAGAGAGGAGAGGCTAAAGAATTCCCAGTTGTACTGTTATTATTCCACACATGAAAATGAAGCAATAGACTCATATAAGATATCCAGAAATCAACGTTCTAGTAAAATTGGATCTGACATGAAGCTTATCATTCAAAAAAGCCTTCACAGATGTTGTAGTCACTGCTTGAAGGTATGCACACTCTACATGTTTCTGAAAAGGCAAATTACATATGGGGAACAAATTAACAAGAACTAGCAGACCATCATCTACAAAACTCAGATCCAAGCAGGAATAGGGGGTCTATCTTTAGGCATTTTATTGACAAACATTGACTGAAGAATTTAATCTGAAGAATCAGCTGATGAGCAATTCCTATCCTGATAAAGCTTTGGTGCAACGCTTCTGCTCATGGAGCTGGCATTGCTGTTCCCTTCCTTACACGAGGAGCAGAGGGGGAAGAGATGTCCCCAGGACTCCTTTGGTCCTCAGGACTGCCTGTTGTGTTCCCCAGGAACTGTTTATTGGACCATTATCTTTGTGTAATCACAAGTAGCCTTTCCTCAGAGTGCAGGTTGCAGGGGTGCATGTGATGGAATGGAAAATGACTCTCCCAAAAAGGGAGGCTGGAAGGAAGATGGTGGCAGCATTTGTGCTGTATAAGGCTTAGCATCTTTTGGCAAGGCTTTTGCAGCAGTTGGCAAGGCTTCTGTGAAGCATTTACTTGCAGACAAAAGATGCTGAGGAGAGAAGAGAGAGCGGAGCATCATCAGTGCTCCACTGAGGCACACTGCTTGTTTAAGGGAAGTAGCACAGCTCTTCCAAACTGTGTGCAATGTGTAAAAGCATTAATGGCCCTTTCTGCAAGAAAGGAAGAAGATAACCATCATTTATTATTGCAGAAGAAATTAATCCAAGGTATGAGATTAATTTACTATTGAAGCAGTTGTTTAAAGGCCATGTACAACAATTTGCCCTAGTTTAAACTTTGGTGATGCTAGATAGCTTCCTTGAAGTCATTTCTGAGGGGAACGACAAAGAAACCAAAAGAAATCCTTAGTTTCTTTGAGTTATCAGAGCCTTTTCCTCACTAAGGGGAAAAAAAATTATCCCCTTTCCTTGGCAAAGGATGTCTTATTGGATGCTTCTCTAATTCTGTACACTTCTCAAATGCAGATTCTCACGAAAGATGCCGTTACCACCCAAGTCGATGGGGTGGTGTACTACAGGATCCACAGTGCTGTCAGTGCCGTTGCGAACGTCACCGATGTCCACTCAGCCACCTTCCTCTTGGCACAGACAACCCTGAGAAACGTGCTGGGTACACGGAGCTTGGCTCAGCTCCTGGCAGGTCGTGAGGAGATTGCACACAGTATCCAGGTAAATCTGGCTCTCAGAATTCATTGAGGAGCATGGGGATGTGTTCTGGGGAGTACCAAATCAGAAATAATCTCAATTTCTTTTTTCAACATTTATCACAGAATTTTCCTTCTGTTCAATTATGCATCTCATTCCCTAGAGTCAGAAAAAGTTATCCTAAAGGTATTTCCACACGTTCTTGCAGAAGAATTATTTCCTGTCACAAAGCAAGGAAGATTCTGAAATTATCCAGTAATGAATAAATTAGTTTAGTCTTTGCACAGAGGCTGGTATAACTGGTGAGAAAGAAGTCTGCTGCTCATGGGAAGATCTATCTTGAGCAGACCTTTGATTGAGGTTTAATCAAGGCAAGGCTTGTATCATCTTCTGTCATAACAACTAAGAAACTAAGAGTCATCTGTTATGGTTGTGTTTTTATTTGGCAGCCAAGGAAGGAGCAGAGAAGAAATCCAACATCCGATTTACTCTTTACAGTCAGAGACAAGGCGTAGTTAAATCAAAGAGAGGTTGAACCATCTCCAGCCAGGAGAGAGGCTGTGGGTGGAGTAGGGACATAATGGTGATGTGGGTTGCAGTAGTGCCCAGAACCACAGAAAAGTTTGCCAGTGCTGCAGGGCTGTGCTGTGTCTCTCACCCATAGTGTGCCTTCACATGTGCTTTTATGTGCTTTTACAGCGTTGTGCTGTTTTAGAATCACAGAATCATAGAATAGTTTGGGTTGGAAAGGACCTTCAAAGCTCACCTAGTCCAACCCCCCTGCAATGAGCAGGGACATCTTCAACTAGATCAGGTTGCTCAGAGCCCCGTCCAGCCTGGCCTGGAATGTCTCCAGGGATGGAGCATCTATCGCTTCTCTGGGCAACCTGTTCCAGTTTCTAGGACACTGTAGGAAGTTTTAGGAAGTTGCTATAGTATGACTTTGTCAAAGGGAGAAGTTTGGTAAGTGCTCACCTAAAGGAAGGATGGGGATCATAATTTAGGAGGCGGTAGAAAAGCCACGCAGGAGACACTGGTGCTGTTCTATAAGGTTGTTGTACCCACTGTACAGGTACCACATTGGTTGTTAGTGCCCTGGAGTGCTCCGTGTTCTGCTGTGCAGGTTGGCACGCTGCCTTTCCTTCTGTCCTAGCAGCAGAGTTCATCACCTGGCTTTCTCTGTGCCAGCACTGTGCTCCTGGTGGTGGGTTTTGTCTTTGTCCCTCAGGCTATCCTCGACAGTGCCACAGAGCAGTGGGGAATCAAAGTGGCCCGAGTGGAGATCAAAGATGTCAGGATTCCTGTGGCCATGCAGAGGGCAATGGCAGCTGAAGCAGAGGCTGCTCGAGAGGCAAGAGCTAAGGTGAGACCCACAGCAACGTCTACCCCCGTGCTCTCATATCCTTGTCTCAGACATCCAAGCACCTGTTTGTTTTCTCCTCATTGTAAAGGTGAATTTTCCCGCTATGGGCAGCATCACAGTGCCATTTCCATTTCTCTTACTTTGCAGGTTGTGGCAGCGGAGGGAGAAATGAATGCTTCTAAAGCCCTCAAGCAGGCCTCCATGGTGCTGGCTGAGTCTCCAGCAGGTCTTCAGCTGCGCTACCTACAAACATTAACAACCTTGGCAACAGAGAATAATTCCACCATTGTCTTTCCTCTCCCTATAGATATGCTCGAGAGTTTGGGGCAGAAAAACAGAGGGGGATAGAGATTGTGCAATTCTAGCTCCTTGGGCAGAGAGATTTAAAGGAAGCAAGAAGTTCCACATTACCAGCATTAAGACCGAAGCATATTTGTGTCCTCTGTACCAAAAATAAGAGTAAAAATAGTTTAGTAATCACATATAGCTCCCACATTAGGAGACTGCATTTGCAAAGTTCACTAAGCACTCTCCTTAGGAAGGAAGGAAAGCACTAAGCAGTTTTAGCTTAGACTCATCCTCAAGTGAAACGGAAGAAAATAGGTAAAATGTAATAAAATATGTAAAATGCATGTTAGATCTTGCATGAAATTTTAGTGACACTTTCACCACATTTTACAGAGTCTTGAGTGTATAAATTATTTGGTGATTTGTCTGTTAAGCAAGAACCTCAGCTCTTGAGGTACTCCACACACCAAAGGGGTCAGATACTGGTATTTAAGTCAAGTCCTGTGGAGTGGAAAGGATTTGGCCTCTAACCTTAGAGGCATTCTTTCATAACTATTAGCAGAATTACTGGATAATTGGCATATCAGTGGAACAGCCTATTATTTATCATATATAAGTAGAAATTAGCACTTACTTTAATGACTTCAGCTGGATTTTGCCAGGTCACTAACATTTCTATAAGCTCTATGATAAAAGGAAGATATGTCCAGGCATTACAGTCGCATTTCCTACATCTGAAAGCTGGGGCAAATGCCAAGGAAAACATCTTGTCCTATGTAAATTTAAGTGTCTGTCTTGAACCTTCAGGAGGTTTCTTATCCTCCTCTGCAGATATCATGAAGCGGTGGTGCAGGTTTTCATAAAACGAGCCTTCCCCACCCTCCATCCATACAGTTCCTGGCAGCTGAGTGGGGGACATTACTGAAACCTGAGTTCAGCTGTTGTTTCATTGGAGTTTACAGCCTTCAAAAATAGCTGGGCAGTTCACAGTGCTGGCACACAGTGATGAGCTGTCTGCTGTGAATCTGAAGGCTGTTGTGGTGTACCTGCTCTGGTATGGGCTGCTGCAGTCTGGGGTCTTGCCCACACAAGGCCCACTGCTGCCCCTCCTACCCAGTTAGGGTCATTTGACTCCAAATTAACCACATCATCGGGGACCTATTACTTGCCCTGTTGCTGATTCAGGCCCTTCTTGTTTTTACTGCAGTGTAAGACAAGCAGTCCAGGTGGCAAATTTTTGCACTTGTAAGTTCCAAATGTTTGTCCTTAGGAGAAGGATAAGTTGTTTGCTTGGAAAGACTTAAGTCGTGGTAGAAAATTACCATGCAAAGCTCTTGAAGCAAATGTAAAATAGAAGAGCAGTATCACAGCATGAACACAGGTCAAAAAAAGCTTTGGCCAGTCCATGGTTTGGCGTTTGTTGTTTTGTTTGTCTGTTTGGTTTTGGTTTTGTTTGTTCGTTTAATTATTATTTTAATTTGGGAGGTTTTGCTTGTTTGTTTTGTTGTGGGTTTTGTTTGTTTGTTTTGGTTGGTTTGTTTTTCCCCAACAGTGCTACATCAAGTGTGGAACTGGCTTTGAAGGTGAAAGCCTTACTAGTGATTCGACAAAGATCATTAGCAAAATACACTGTTTTCCATATAAGATCACTGCAAAGGTGTCTGCATTTTCAATGAATTTCAGAAGATGCACATTTTCATATCCTACAGGCATGGACAATGTAACAATTTTGTGTTTCTGGACACTTACAGAGGACGTGTAAACTAGCATATGCAATTGGAAATTCAGATTAGGCATTAAGATTTTATTTTTTTTTTTTTCACTGTGTGGGTGGTTAAATACTGAAACAGGTTACCCAGAGATACTGTGGGATTCCCATCGTTGGAGGTACTCAAGACTCAGCTGGACACGGCCCTGTGCATTCTGACCTAACTAGACCTCTTCTAAGCAGGGGTTGGACTAGACAACCTCTGGAGGTCCCTTCAAAACTAAATTTTGATTCTATGGCTCTCTTGCCTTTGCCAACAAAAGGCATAAATTTTTACCAAGCTGTGGCAGATGCACTCTGCCCCCTGCTCCCCGAGAGCAACAGGAACTTCTAGGTTGATGGACCACTCTGGTGATGCATACGCCCCTTGGTTGACAGACAGGGCCTTTGACCAATGAGACACCTTGTTTGAGAGAAGTTTCTGGACAACTACCATAAGTGGCCACAGCCCAGATTCAACTAGGGTATAAATTGAGCCTGCCAGAAACCCCTTTTGAGTTGGTGTTTATTGGAGCTATGTGCATGAAGTGGGAGGCTTAGACTGGCCATCTAAGGAACATTCCTCAGGGACTGAGGTACCTTATCCACCTGATAAGTGATCTGGGTACCTTTGATAGTCCTCACTTTGACATGGAGTGGGAACATGCACGTTTTGAACTCCAGAGTTTTGGGATCTGACCCCCTTGAGTTTGAATCGGTTGCGTAGTAACAATTGCCAATCAGTATCTGTACCTGTGTTGTATGATGTTACTGCAGTGCTGAACAATTTTGAATAAACCCTGTTCGTAGTTGTTTTCTGTTAAACAGCTCTGCTTAGAATAATGTCTGCTTGGGGCTTGTTGCCTGCCTAAATTGACTTTTGGGTTGCCCCTGTGACACAAGCACAGAGACCTCAGAATTAAATTTTCTAAGTGCTCTAGAAGCATAGGTCAGCTGCAAAATTGTCTAAGACAGGAGTCATTGCGCTTGCAGGCTCTTGTCCTGCTGGGGGGACTTGAACCACCCCAACATTTGCTGGAAATGCAGCATGGTGAGGCTGGACAGGGCTCTGAGCAAGCTGTTCTAGTTGAAGATGTCACTCCTGATTGCAGAGGGGTTGGAATAGATGACTCTGAAGGTTCCTTGCAACCCAAATCATTCTATGACTCTGTGATTCTATGATTTTTGCAGTGTCCTCAGTCCCAAAGCTGGAAACAGCAGCAGAGTCACAGGCGTAGAGCTGGGTGAAACATGCTTCTTTGGGGGGCAAAGGGAACGCTGACATAGGATCTGGCATCTGCAGAAGATCCACGCATCAGGAAAAGGGAGAGAAAGCCACACGGGTGGGGACAGCAACACCACCTGCATTGCTAGTAATCCTGACACTTTTTCTGCAGTTTTCAAGCTATTGTTTTATTGTGTAGTAATGAGATCTAGGGGGCTGGGAGGTCTTGGAGACCGGCCTGAAGACCCAGCTACCAGCCCGGCCATGGTGTTGTAGCCCGTGAGGGACCCTCCCAGTGTCACTGATGGTGGTGTGTCTTCTTGTGGGGCTGGGAGGGGTTGTCAGGGCTGCCAGCTCTTCGGGGCTCGCCGGGGCCTCCCATGGGAACATTGGCTGCCCCGGCTGGAAGTGGAGGGCTTGGGCACAGCCTCCTCGGGGTCCTGCTGCAGCTCTTCTTGCTCCTCATGGGTGGGATGGGGAGTGTTGAGGGGGCTGCTGGGACCCTCCCAAAGAGCTGGGCTGGGGGCAGAAGAGTCCCCTTGGGAGGCAGCAGGACCTGGAGCAGGCTCAGAACTGCACTCCTGCTCCCCGGCAGCACGGGTGTCCTCGACGCCCATCTGACGACGGACCTCCCCGCTGCACAGGTGCACAATGATGTCAATGAGCTGGTAGACAAAGCTCCTCGTGCGCCTGCCCAGGGAGGCCTGCAGCACCCGGACCAGAGAATCTTCAATCAGGCCAAAGCGGCGCAGGCTGGAGATGACGAGTCTCTGTGCTGCTGCTGCCTCCTGGGCATCCTCCAAATGCTGTTCCAGCTCCTGGTGCAGCCAGGGCAGCAGGGGCTGGAGGACAACGGGGTGGGCACGGAAGATGGACGCCCAGGTGGAGGCATGGAAGCCGCCCACTGGAGCCATGGGCTGTGGCCCCGTAGCTGGTGGCCAGGGTGCTGCATGCTGCTGGAGGCCATGGGCATCTGGATGTCCGAGAGCCCCTGCTGTCAGGCGGACGACAACTGATGGTACAGGTGGTGGGAAGGCTTGTTCCTCAAAATCATCATTCGCCCGCACAGAGTGCAAGATGGAGGTCACCCTCCTCTTGCAGAGGGGGCACTCGGGCTTGGTCTCAGCCCATCGCACGATGCAGATGTAGCAGAACTGGTGGAGGCATGGCAGGACATAGCTGGCCTCCTCCCAGCTGTCCAGGCAGATTGGACAGCGGGTGTCCAGCTCGGTGGCCATGCTCTCCATGTGCAGCGGTGGGCTGTGAGGAGCTGGGGATGTCACACTGCTCCCTCTCACTGGCCTGCAGCAGTGGGTGTCGCGCTGGGAAAGGAAGAGAAGCCACAGTCCATCGCTGGTCCAAGCAGGGGTGGAAGGAACACCCAGGCCCATCAACAGGGAAAAGCTCCCAGCTCCCAGCTCCACTTGATCAAACGCTGGGCTTGGTGTCCCCATAGCCCCTACTAGGTGCCACTTGAGCCATGGGAGCCTATGGGTCTGCAATAGCAGACGGCTTCGTCAGGCCTTCGGCTCTTGTCTCTTTTTACTGCTAGGCCTTCTTCCTGTTCCCAGGAGAGCGGCTGTGGGCAGAGTGAGGACATGGTGGTGATGTGGGTTGCAGTATGCCCATGAACACAGAAGAGTTTGCCAGTGCTGCAGGGCTGTGCTGTGTCTTTCACCCATGGTGTGCTTTTACATGTGCTTTTACAGCATTGTGCCATTTTAGGAAGTTGCTGTAGTATGACTCTGTCAAACAGAAGTTTAGTAAATGCCCACCTAAAGAAAGGATGAGGATCATAATTTAGGAGGCAGTAAAGTCACACAGGAGACACTGGTGTTGATGGCAAGAGTTCCATAAAGTTGTTGGACCCGCTGTACAGACACCACGTTGGATATTAGTGCCCTGGAGGGCTCCATGTTCTGCTGTGCAGAATTACTGGATAATTGGTATGTCAGTTGAAAAGCCTATTGATTATCTTATTTGAGTAGAAATTACCACTTGCTCTACTGACTTAAGCTGGATTTTGCCAGATAACTGGCATTTCTATAAGCTCTGTAATAAAAGGAAGACAACATATGTCCAGGCATTACAGTCACATTTCCTAAATCACTAAAATCAGAAATTATGTGCTGAAGCACGAGTGTTAGTATCTCTTTTGTTTCAGCAGCATTGTAACACAGCTTGTACTTAGTAAGCCCATGAATGCCCACTCTTCTTTCTGACCCATGCATATTTCTTTGTCGCCTTAATGGCCAGTGACAATGACTGCAAGAATTAATCAGCTCTGCAAGCACAATGATTTTTCATTTGATCCCCTGCAGGATAATTGAGCTGTTGCATATTGCATCAGGGACATAGAAATTCCTACTCTCACTTCACCAGTGTCAGAGACAATAAACACAGTAACTAGTAGAGTAACTGCAATTTTTGTTATATTATGCCCATATTCATACATCTATAAGAAGACACCTCAATCAGCAAAACAGATAGCAACAGAAGGAGCTCTGCAATGTTTCAGTGCCGCTCTGATGTACAGACTTTGCAAGAAAAAATCAGGAAGGAGCTGAGTCACAGTCACAGGGATATGATGTGGGGAACAGAGGAATCATTCACAAGAAGCACAGGCTGTCATGTGTGTTCATGAAGTCCTGCAGATGAACGCAGGCTTGCCGGTTCCGGGTGGTGCGGCACTCGCTGGCTTCTGGCATTTTCTCTACCCAGGCTTGTGCATCGAGGAAGTATTGCATCCTGCATGCAAGGGGGAAAGGAGGAGAATCATTGCTGCTGACATGGAGCAACAGGAATGCGTAAGCCCCGTGGGGTTTCATCCCTCCACCAAGGCATCTCTGAGACCAGGAGGTGATGTACTAGCCAAGTTACTTGCCTGAAACCTAATTTCACTAGCAGGCTAACTGAGCTTCGAATAAAATTTAGGAAGAATCAGTTCCAAGTGCGGACAAACCTGGCTGTACTCATGTTTTCAGTGGCACCAGGTGAACTTGGGATAAGTTTCTATTAGAGTTTTCTGGAGTAGCAAAAAAAGCCCCAGTGCACACTAATGGGACACTGTGAGGGGAATTTAGTTTCAACAGAGTATCCCAAAATGGTTCATACTTTTCTGTGGTGAGGAGCTGTGTATCTTCTGGCATTTTACTACTGGACTGGAGAAGATTTCAGATGTTACACCTCTGTTGGGAGACTTCAGTCTTCAGCAGGCTGCTATTGAAGCACGCTCCTGACTTAAGTACTCATCCACACAGAGGTGGAGAGAGGAGACTTTTTAAGGTTTTAGGAACTGGTGCTCAGATTTTGACTGGGAAGTTCTCCCTCCTAGAAGCTTTCAGAGGCAATACCTGTCTCTCTCTTCTGTGCAGGGAAATGAAACATTTAAGATGTCTTCCTTACTGAATATTTGACAGTGTCACACTAAATTCCTTCTCAGATAAACTCCCTTTTTCATTACAGTGTGATGATGAGAAATGAAAATAATATGCTATTTGCATGCATATATTTTGGAAGCTGCTCTTAGCCATGATCCCACCCATTTCTTTTGCAAACACAGAGTTGTATAAGGCATCTACAGTAGATGGAACTATGTAGCATTTCCCATTCTCCTTTTTTTGCTGCAAGTTGTTAACCCAGTGAAATCAGGGCCAAATTTTGATTCTGAGAAGTGTTAGAACCTGGCTCTGCACAGATACATGAGCCAATAGATTTGGGTGGCTCAGCTATTCCCCACAGCTACCCTTTTGCCTCTGGAGTGGTGCTCTTTTCATTTCAGTAAAGCCAGCAGAATCAGTCCCTAAGAAAATTGGCCATATCTCTGCTTTCTGGAGGTATTCTAACATGTTGAGTAGCCTCTGGATTACTGGTCTGCAATAACAGCCACTGCTGCTAAGAAACCATTGCACTTACTTGTTGTGGCAATCAACTGTTTGCCCGTCTTTCCCCATGAGCAGATACCGTTTGCCAGCGACCAGGTTTAACTTGCACGTGGAGCGTGTTAGGAACTGTCGATGGGCGCCCACTTGGATGCTTTCATCAGCAGCTATGGCACAAGAAGAGAAAACCCCATGAACATTTCTGATAAATATTAGGACAGTAGCCCACAGGACACAACCTTTGTGATCATTTACTTCACTGCTAAGCCAAGGCAAAATTTCACTTGGGAGTTGTGGCTTGACATGGGAATAAATGGCCATGCTACGGTAGGATGTATTTCCCTTAGCATTACCTGACAAAAAGTAAGCAATTTCCATCTTAGCTGCTTATCTTGGCCTCCTCAGTGTTTACTGAAGGAGCTGTTTTGGTATAGAGGACTTTAAGACCTTATGGAGTTTGTTTAAATTTCAATGACTGAAGGAAAAGTCAAAGGAAAAAGAAAACATCTATTTCAGATTGCTCAAGCTCA
The DNA here is from genome assembly GCA_013399365.1 of Pampusana beccarii. Classification (NCBI taxonomy): domain Eukaryota; kingdom Metazoa; phylum Chordata; class Aves; order Columbiformes; family Columbidae; genus Pampusana; species Pampusana beccarii. Next base: position 86,619 of record VWYH01006326.1, on the reverse strand, counting down.
TAGTTGTCTTAAAAGCTGGCAAACTTAATTCAAATGTCCTGAGGCTCAACCATGCATCAAGCAGAATTAAAAACTCACTCTCCTTAGTGCACCTAACATGAACTTCACCAATGTAGCCTTTATGCCATTCCCTCTGAAGCTGATATGTAGCACATGCACTTGGTGACCTCCACTCTAACTTAGAAGATTCTGGTCTGTATTCTGTCCCAGAGGATTATTTGTTTAAGAGCTGCATTGCCTGTTACAGAAGTGGGCATCCAAGGCAGGAGAGAAGGGTACTCAGGTACTGCACTGACATGAGAGCTGGAAACATGCTTATTCATCAGACCAGCCACAGGTCATGAGGACACTGTGGTGTTTGGCTAGAACAACTGATTTCAAAGTCCATTTGAAAAAGAAAATGCAAATAACAGCAATATTCTAATTTCTTACTCTCTTTCTAACTATAATGTGAAATGTCATGCACAACTGTGGTCACAAATTCAACATTAAACATTCAACATTATTAAATTACAGGTGAGGCACCACAGTCTTCTATCAGTTAACAGACCTTTGTGGACCTTCTGCTCTTTAAAATATTATATTACAAATATGGAAAGTCTAGTATTCAAAATAAAACCCTAAGAGTAGAATAAAAACCTGAAGTAAAATATTTTAACACTAATAAAATTTCAGAGAATTTGATGTAGAGTGCTAATCTGTGAAACCTGGCACGGAGGACCTTATCTATTTCTTAGTTAAAACTTGCATTAATTTTCACATGGTATTTATAGGCCAGCGAAAAGTCAGTCTTCAGTCTTATAGGCTGGTTTACATCAACATTTTTCCAAAGAATAATAGACTACTGTAGGTTTTTTCATACAACCTAAGACCTTTCTATTGTTCCTATGCTATATGGTGCATCGTATTTTCATTTTGTTCAAAAAACGCACAAATGGATCAGAACTACTTGAAAAAATGATGACGCTATGCTTCAGCTTCATTGTGCTTAAATTACCGTGGTGTTTCTCAGTTCATATGCCTCACAAATCACCTAATACGGTTCAGACTGCAGAGATCATATTCATTCAAGTTATTACTTCAACAAGTTATAATGTAATTTCCAATTCTAAATCTCCAATTAAAATTTTTTAAAAAGTGTTCCAAAGTGTCTAAACAGAATCTCAGGGGAAGAATTACTTCAAGTTTTAGATTCTATAATGGGAAATAAAAAAACTGGGGGGGGAGGGGAAGGATTCTGTGCTATTTTGCATGGGCCATACTTTGCCCTAAAGGGCTCATAGAGCAGTATAAATGTTAGCCATCCAAGACTAATTCTATTAATAATCACAGCAATCTGAGGAATACACATCTGCAAAATTCTCTTTTACTGACTCCCAAACACAAATAAGTGTTTCCATCTGTCTTCTGAATCAACCCTTTATTTGCAAGGATCGATACTGAAATAATGCCAGGAGTCCAGAAAAATTATAATTTACCCTACTAATTTTCACCTGCCCTGGGTGATAGCAGCATAGACCAACTTCACTAAGCTGAACCACAGAAAATACAAAAGATGACAACTGTAGTTCAGTCATGGGCTGTTTTGGATGCAACGCTTTGCTTTTTCTTCATCATCATGGCTTCGTGCCTCTTCCCAGCCTTTCCCAAGCTGCTCAAACAGTCTTCATAGCCTACTGATGCTCATCAGCTGCCTCACAGAGCACAAACCAAAGGAGATTTTAAAGGGATCAAAAGAGAGGAGGTGGGAATGGGAGAAGTAATCTCTTCCTTTCAACTTCAGAATCAAAGGATGTTTCTCTCAGCTGCCAATAAACAAAATAATTCCAGTGCTTGTGTGCAACTTACAAATAAAAATGCATTTAGGGCCAGAGATCTAAATCCTTTAGATGCTGTAGGTTTTCTGGAGGCATTAATGTAACTTCCATCATGGTGCTGTAATCTCCCACAGCCAGTGTTTTGATCACTAGGTACACTGTAATTTTCCTATATATGGAAAGCCCTGGGTGTGACAGATGCTCTCTCTGGATTCACAACGTGTGGACCCAGTTTTCTGACAGGAACTGAGCATTGGGCACAGAACACAAGTGGCGTGCCATAAAGTACTGGGTGATATTCCCAGACCCCTGGGCAAAGATCAAGGGAGTTAATAATTTTGTTCCAGACAGGGAAGATTTTGAAATCTTTAAAGTTGCTTTTTAAAGGCAAACTCTGGCTGCCAAACTCAAAACTGACAACCACATGACACCACAGCAGCTGAAGTCTGAGATGTCATCTGACAGTCTCTCCAGACATCACTTTGAAAAGTATCATGTTCACTGATGCTGCTGATACAGTTCGCGTGAGGACAGCTGGGATGGCAGGCCTGCAAAAGGACACTGTCTGAGAGCTGTGCAAATCTTTACACTGCACCTACAGAAATAGAAATGCTTCTTTGTTCTTATCACAACTATTAAATTGAAGTTGTAGAGGTTTTCCTGTGTTTACTGACTTCAGGCAAGTCATTGTGGATAATGCTTAGTCTGTTCTGCAAGGGTTCCAAGTGCTTAATAATTTAATAACAAGCACTTCAAATCTTCATCTAGTATCAAAACAGAGGTCAGTGGATATGTCTATAGTAGAAAAAAAACCATGAATCAATAACAGCAGTCTATAAAGCAAATTAGTTGATGCAGAAAACCTAATATCCTCACTATGCATGTTTTTGGAGGGTTGATCTTAGACTAGTTTTGGTTTGGCACCATGGACTGAATGCAGCTGGAATGTGTCTTCTAGTTTAGCTTCATCTGAAAGGACTGAAGCTCACGTGCCCTGGGATTGTTGCACAATGTGAAGCCAAGCAACCTCCCCCAGAGCTGAACTGAACAGTGAGGTAGTTGCAACAAATGAGCCTTGCAAGGAATCATTCTTGCAAGGCTAGTGTAGAAGTATAATATATCTGACCCTACTTTCTACAGCAAGAGGAGGCATCTGCATGGATCATACTGGCTAATGTTTCATCAACCCAGTTTTCCTACAGGTGAATGAAAGGAGCCAAACAGCTTGATACTTACTGAATTTAAGGATTCTGTGGATTTTAGCCTCATAGTAATCAAAAACATTCTTCTGTATACTGTTAAGTACCTCCACCTCATACACTGCAACAGACAACAACTGTGTGAGGCCAGATAGAAACATGAAATTGCATCCAAAAACTGAAAAATAGGTTTGCTTTTACCAGATACCTACCTAGAGGCCAGTGACTATTTGAAAATCATGGTGGTATGAAGACAACAGGATAGTAACCCTGTATACCTAATATACTTTTAGAAAGTCAGGTATTAATCAACAACCTCTGGATTTATATCCCTTTTGTGTATTTTTTTAAAATAACCTCATATATAATTAGGTTTTCACTGTTTTTTTTCTATCCTTATGTTAGCATCTAACTTACAAAGTCAATGAACCAGTTTTCCTTCAGTAGCTCTTCCAACTTTCCATCCAAAGAAGAGGCCAGAAAGGCAAGTTAACAAAGGAGAAAATATTTGTCTAGCTCCACAGAAGGAGCTGCTGAGCTATGGGATGCCACACAAAGCCTACTCTTTATTTTCATCCTGTCACATTAGGGATGTAGGGGATGGGGGTGCTCACACCATGGGTCTTTTCTAGACCATGTAAACATAATGTTGTCCATGCTTCCTTCCCCAGGCATCCCACTGCATCTTTCTGAGGCCTTTATTTTTCCCTTTCACCCATCTGATGACTGAGATAGCACATGGCTTCATTTCATCCTCTCAGCCTCTAGGCCAGATACAGAAATCCTGCTCATTTCAGGAGGGATCTGGGCATATAAACCCACAAATTTGAAAAAAAACCCAACTGTGTTTAAACTAAATTGATAGTTGCCTTTCATCCCTTACCGTAATCCGCAATAGGTTGGTAGCAAACAAAACTAAAGCGTGTGGTTTGTGTTATGGCTTTACTGAAGGTTGATTTTTGTCTTGGACAGGGACCTAGAGTGAAGAAAATAAAAGATACATCTGTCTCTGTAGGCTTGGATATTTAGAGAGATATGGTTTACACATACTCATTCACTCAACATTATAACAGAGAATAAAATAAAGGTGTGGTGGTGGGTTTTTACATACACAAGCATATATACATTACCTTCAACTATCAAATCAATCCTGGATATCTAAAAAAAATCAGTTTGGTTCTGAACATCCTAGAGGGTGCTTTGTGCCCTGTATTATGCATTAGGATAATTGTAATGGTCTTTTCTGCACTTAGCAATTCCCATGTTAATGGTTCATAGAAGTAACTATCTTCTTTTAGACCATCCTGTTTAGTCATTCCTTACCTTCTGCACACTGGCAGACGTTGGCCCGGCACATCTTCGAAAGCATGGGGCTGCGTTTGGGAGCACTGTAGAATACGCTGCACTTTCTGTCTGTGGAGAAGAAACAGAATGCTGTGTCTCAGAGGGCTCAGGTGGAAAACCCTGCGCAGCAGAAACTACATTTGCAGCCCAACTTTCCTGTGGTCCAGAGAAATCAGAGCACCAAGGGGTTAGGTGCACATCAGCCGTCCACAAAGACCTTTAGCCCAGGCACCTATAGTACAGGGGTCACCTTGCTTTTCAACTGGGCAATAACACCTGGGTTGTTGCTGCTGGGTTGTTTTTGGAAGAGTGGTTTTTGTTTGCTTGTTTTTCTGTTTAGTGTTTTTTGCACCCATTTTAAAAACATCCTTAGACCACAGAGCTACAGCAAGCACTGCACTGTTTCAGGAGACAGGATCACCAATAGTTATTGGTTTAAACCTGGTCTGAACTGTCTTGGATCCCTCAGCTTCAGTAGAGATTTGACTTAATTTTCAAATATTGTTTACATAACTCTGGCAACTGGGCATGATTGGCATTTGACCTTCTTTGAATGTGGGGTGAGACTGGTTCCCCAAGCAAGCACAGTACATAAGCCAAACCTCTAAGGTTACCTATCTTAGATGCATAGAAAGACAGCCTGATCGTAAAGGAAATGAGAGTGGAACATTCTTAAAAGCACCACGAGAAACAGGAAACCTGATTTAAAAACATGTGAGTGTAAAAGTTTGTCTTTTTGGTCAATTTACAGTAACATCCTTCCTGAGAAGATCTCTATTAAGATGATCTTAAGCCATAGTAATAGAAGGCAATATTCAAGGCAGGTTATTTCAACAGGTGACAAAATCACATGGTTCCACACACAACATCAAAACCAGCTTTCCATAGGTTGGAGGCTGCTCTTGAGGGTCTCTCTTTCAATCAGTTATGTATAATTTTTCTGTGCCCTTACCAGGGTTGTAAAAGTCATAAAGGATGGCATTTGCTGGCTGAACCAAGCCCATGGGGTTGATTTGCTTTGCCCCAAATGATATACAGTCTGGGTCTGGTCCGCTTGTGAGCTGGAGGAAAAAGGAACAACAGTTACAATGAGTAAGGTAACTCTTTCTCCCCAGTCAGTTCCTTACTCCTTTGTGCCTGCACCAGCTGTTGATTGCTTGATTCTGATGGAACAGGTGAGTTAATCCAGATAGCTGTAGCCTCAACTTGAAGAAGGCATCTCCTTCCCTGATTCTATTGGGATGTTTTGTGGGTCAACTAAGCCTGGTAAAGGTAGTTTTGTGCGATGTGTGCAGGTGTTCTCTGTCTGAAAATGTCTGATCTGAACTCATGTCATCACTACTTTGGAGTTTACTTCTCACCTTCTGCCTAAAGCCACCTTGCAGAGTGGTAATGGGTGTCATATATGTTCACAGCCTGTCCTGTACTGGTGGTATATATATATATAAGTACCAGTATACCATATATATATGTATATACCAGTATATACAACTTTCCTTAGTAAAAATCTAAGGTCAGGGACAGCTTTTGACCTACGTTACATACAGAAATGATCTAGGATATTCATAGCAGCAATAACGTTTATGATTTTTCATTTGTCTATTGTCTTATATTTTAAAAAATCATTGCCTTGTGTGTGCTTTCTACAGGGACCTCACTGCTTTTGCTGTGGAGATGAAGCAACTGAAGTGGGTGTAGAGTGGAGTCATTATCCAAAATATGGGGAAATATACACAGAAACTAGGGGGTTTGATGTTTACATTTATTTGTCACTATGTGAATCTTGATTCAGAAATACTGAACTTTCACATGCAAGGTGTCCGTGTCAAATTTACAGGACCACCAGCTAACACTTTGTTAATCTTGGACAAAAAGCCTATTTTCTGACTAGAGAGGATTTATCTTTTTTTTGGGGGGGGACACCAAAGCCCAAATCTCAAACACTTGACTATGTCTCCTGCAACACAGAAAGGCAGAGGATGAAGGTGCATGTTTCCTTTCTTCCCCTCCTCCACCCTCTTTCAACAGAGCTGTTCGATAATAGTATACGACAAAAATCACAGGAAGGTAATGGAGTGTGAAAGATATGAATGATTAGGTTTAAAAAGAAGTCTATATATGCTATCTGAAAAAACTCGGATTGGAAAATCATTTGGTTTGCTTACCTCACCAAAGTAGAGCAAAACCTTTCCTCCCTTGTACTCATAGTGCTGAATGTACTGGTCTGAAGATGTCACCAACTGCAGGAAAACCAACAAGCAAGAGCAAAAACATAGCATAATAGGAACACTGTTGCTACCACCCTCTATATTCTGGTTTGATTTGTTCAGCTGTTTTCTTTATTCTGTCATCTTTCTTCCTCCCTAAAGGAGACAGTTCCTGAGAGCATGAACTTGGACAAACCTTCCCCAGCTGAGCAGGCTCCAAAACCCAAAACTCTGTAGCCACCTTTGCAGAGTGCTGTGGCCCTTCTCCCTGTCACTGTGTCCTGCTGGCAACCACCTCTAAACGCTGTGCTTGCCTTCCCCCTGCAAGCAGAGGACAAACTGTCCTGGCATGTCACGGGACAACAGTGACAATGAGGACAGCAATATGTTAACAACAGGCATGTATTTAAGTGCCTTGCTGAGCCTTGCCCTAATTTGTCTTACAAGGGACTAAGAAGACTGAACTCTGTTCACCACAAGCTCTTCATTTTCTTTGTATTCCATATTCAGTGCACATTTTACGAGAACTAGAACAATGAAAATATAACTATTCGAAATCTGTTTTTCCTTCTTTATTATGTGGACTTTGGAAAGATTTCAAAAGACAAATTTTTTACAGGAAAAGCTATGAAAGGTGGCACAGAAAAGTGTATTTCTAACCTGGTCAAGATCTTTTGTGTCAGGCTCCAAGCCACTCAGCAGAGAGAGATCAACCAGCGACATCTTTGGTGCATTGGAACCTGTGGACCTTTAAAAGGGAGACTGTCACCTGTGAACATCTACATTGAACAGCCAGCTTGCTTTGAAGAGTTTGGTTCTTCAGGTTTGCTAATGGCGAGACAAAAATTTCCACTCCATTTAACATTCCTAAATGGATTTTAATTTGAAAATTAGCTGCCCACCTCATTAAGAGTCATGAGGCAAAGTTAGTCATCTAAACTAGTCAAATGGTCATCCAAAACCCAGTTGTCTTGCCTGAGCTTGTCATCTAGGCTTTCTTTATAGCTGATTGGCAGAAACAATCACCTTCAAAGGACACTTCATCCCACCATAAAAGCACTGTTGAAGATAGCAAAGATAAGCAACACTGACGAAGTATTTGTTCTCTGTTACTTAGAGTGAAGATAGGAAATTAGTTTATCCAAGTTCTTCATGGACACAGTCAAATTTATATCACCTTTGCTGTCCAAGATGAAAATCTTCATTGTTCTAATGATCCATTCGGTAAATATATTGGACTTCCAATCTTTTCTGATTTCAGCTTCTCAAAAATCAGGTAGATGTGTCATTGCTGGAAAGTGAGGTTGTTCTGCACTTACATAGGGTGCCTCCCCGTAAGATATTATAAATACACTTATTGGTATTTCAGAAATTTTTATTTTGGCACCTTCCTTTCCCCATAAGGGATGTACCAGGGTTCAGGGAAGAATTATGGTGATGTAGTCAGTGCCTTCAGTTTTTCTCCTGTGTCTTAACGGCGATAAAGGGAGTTTCACATTTTTGTTTAAGCCTCACCCTAACACTCAACAGTGGTCTGCAGAACAGTGGCTCTGATAGTTGATAAATGTTACATAGAAACTAATGGAGAAAATTATGCTTCAGTCAGCACACAATTCACTGAATACATGTTTAACTAGGGAGAAAGAAATCTGGGAATTAGGGTGACTCCAGTCCTCCTCTGCCATTGTTCATACTGCTGTCTGGGAGGGGGAGTAAAAACCACTGCCTCTGAGGCTTCATCAAAAGTCGGTGGAAAATACGAATTCTACTGGGGAGCAAAACCTGCTTCTGCCACGCTGCACCCTCCTAGAAGGGGAACTCAGGACAGCCACCGCATTGTGCTTCTGCGACCCTCACCAGGCTGTGAAAGGGAGCAAAAGCAGTTTTATTCTGCATGGGAGGATTTATTTATCACTAGCTCTGGCCTTGCCTACTTCTTGATTGCCACAACAGGATATATCTTCTGCCTCCTCTCCTTCCCCATGTAGCAGTAAACAACTTTTTTTTTTTTTTTTTTTAAATGAGGCCAGAGTGTGACCACAAAGGAAGCAACAGCATCTGTTTAGAAAGCAATGAAACACTGTAAATGTGTTATTACTGTATTCCAGTTGTATCTTCTTAAATTAAAAAAGGACTGTTTTCAAACTATTAGGCAGCCAGGTACTTTAGGTTCTCCCCAGATTTTTGGGGCAGAATATGCAATGGACATTTGCGGTCTATGTGAAATGTCTAAACATAATACATTGTGTGGAAACCTTTTTTCCTGTCGTGGGAGAGAGGATGCAGACCCACCAGGTGTACATACGTACAGGAGATCAGCAGGTTGGATGCCTAGCTTGCACATATGAAGAGGGTGACTGAGAAGAATTACAAACAAAAATGAATTTTCTAATGAAGAGCTGATCTTGCAGACCTACCTGACACAGACGTTGTATTGCAGCGATTCTGCTTTACTGGGAGAGGTCACGTCCCTTTTCCTTCTGCTATGGATATCAAACCACTCTATTTCAGGCATGTGCTCAAACGCACCATCTTCTGCAGCAATCGAGTCCTCATAATCATAGTTTTCATCATAGGATTCAGCTTCTGGAGGTGTCAGACATGAACAGCCATTCACAAACTTAACCGAAGACCTGGTAATTTGGTTCTTCTTTGTACAGTGGTAAATACTAGTGGGCTGACACGCCATCTCTATGGTTTTTCTAAAAGTTTGCTGTACACTATCTCACTGTTTCTAATTCATTCAGAGTTAAAATTTTAGGGATAATTATAGTAAGAATAACCAACAGATCTAGATAAGAAGGGTGTCTAGGCTATGCATAGATACATAAACGACCATCTACGCTTCCAAATGGCAGAGAGGATAATGAGGACACAATTCAGGGGATGGAAAACACAGTCTTGCGCATGTGAAACACCTATGACAGATCTCCCCCAAATAATTCTTAAGGCCACATGGTAGATCCTGTATTAACCAGGGAACTGAACTGGGCTTTTCCCTTATGGTAGCCACTAATATCATGAAGGGAGTTTGCCTCACTTTCCTCCCAATAAAAAAAAAAAAGTTATGAATAGTACCTGTGTATCAGTTAGGCACCTGCTGCACCTACAGTCATTCAGTTACTTAATTATTTTAAAATATTAATAACCTGAACCAACCAGGCAGAGTTCAGGCATCTAGGCAGAGTTCAGAGGCATCTTTCTTTCCTTATTTCATTCACTTACTCTCACTTCCCAAGGCTAAAATGCCATTAAGTGTCATTAGCATCTGGTGAAATGTGTCACCTTTGTGACCCAACCACTTGCCTTTCACTCACCAGAGTACTTAATGTTCCCTTCCATTTCCACCGTCAAAACCAAATCGTTACACGTGTTGTTCTTCAGCTCAGAAGACCAGTACACTTTTAGTATCTAAGATGAACACACAAACAGCAAACCACTAAAAATATCACTTAAATGACGAGGGATCTACCCATTCCAGACTGCAGCAAGTGTTGATGGGACGTGGGAGTGCGGAGAGTAACATCCATCTCCCAAAGACACAGACTAGTCACAGAGAACTGTCATAGGTATAAGCAGGAGAGATCCCATGTGCAAATCACAAATGGTGTGGGACCTTTGAGATAACTCTCCATTCCCAATCACAAAGGGGTCTTTCAAACTCTACCCACCTCTATTAGCATTGACGTTTCATGGACTTAAAACCAGGAAAGACTGACTGCCTGTCAGGGCAGTCTGTAGTCTCCAAACTTTAGAAATTTGGAGGTAAGAACAGAAAGGATGAAGCCATGGAGATTAATTTCTCACTCTTTTTTCAAAAAGGGATTAAAAGAAATCCAGTTGGACTCTGGATTTCTGATTTACAGCTTACACTCATTGTCCCATTTCCTCTGCCGTCTACAGACACTTCAAGTTTTCTTCCAAGTTCAAACTGCAAACCAAGGAAAAAAAAAAAGATATTTAGTCTGTGCTCAGCTTTTGATCTCTTGTGTTCCTGTGATCTTGACGTTCTTCTATACCTTTACCCCTGAGAACTGGAATAAGGGAAAACCTTTACCTATGGAAGGAGCTATGACACCTCAAGTCTGCTAGGATTGTTAATGTGCTGGGCTGGTGCATCTTACTCTGCCATTCCGGGCCTCAGGAGACATATTTTCCCAACTTTCCTCTCTTACTGTACACTGGATTTGACACTTTCACAGGCTGCAACCCGCTGAATATTGGAATATTCCCCTTCTTCCTCATTCCCTAGCAAGACTTGGGCTCCTGGCTGCTCTTCACTATCGGAAGAGATTCACATCACCAAAATCCTGGAAGAGCCAGGAAAGTGCCTCTAAAGTGTACTGCCAAGCATCTGTTGATTTTTTTTCTTAAAAAATATTATGTTGTCTTACAGTTAAATTATTAAAAATATTATAAACCAGCTACATCATGATTGCTTAACATGAGAAAGCCTAGGCCAGATGATCCAGTGTTTCTCCTGTTTCAGGAAAAAAAGCTTGAAGCAGTGGGTGGTTTGTGTACCTCTAGCTGTTTCTGAATCGGTCCATCAGTGTCAGTCAGAGTAATACTGTAGTCTTTTTGTCTTCCAGGTGTTCCCAGTTTAACAGTCAGGTTGGTGGAAACAGTGTTCAATGTCTGTATGCTGTATGCTGACAGTGCTTCTAGGGCCACCACTGTGTCCTAGGTGAGAAAGAAATGCAAAAAACTTAACAATTATGCCAGGTTATTACAATAACATGGAAGATGACATGATCATTCACCTGCAGCTATTCCTCAGTTTAATGCTTTTTGCTGCTTTTGCTGCTCCTGTGTCTGTCTATTCCTACCTGCAAGGACTATTAGTTTCCTTTCCCAGCTTCTTCTTTTAGCATTAAAATCTTAAAACCACTGGAGCTCCAACCTTTGATTGTCATAAGTCTTCAAAATGACAAAGGATCTGTAGTGGTTTATAACCATTTTATTTTGGCCCATTTTTTTATTAATGAGCCAAAATCTTTAGTGCTTCATACACCAAAGTGGTCCAGGATTAACTGTTACGACACTTTCAAATATAAATGAAAAAAATCTTAATGGGGCTTCCATTTTCTTCCCTCCCCTTGAGACTCCACCCAGACTGGCGGTCAGACACCTGTGTAGAGCAATATCCTCCACCGTAGTTTCTTCTTTCCGTCAGCCACGTAGCAATAGGCCTTGCGTACTCCATGTCTTTCAGGAGCAAGGTTTGAAGCAATGCATAGGCGGTGGTTTCCACTGAGACTGCGTCGTTGCCGTTTCCCCAGTAGCGCTGCTGCTTTGCTGCAAGAATAATTCAGTATTGAATCCCCTTGGTCAAGACATTTGACAAAAATTACTTCTACACAGTAGATATTTCATGTAGTAGCACTGAGGGACCACAAAACACAGATGCTGCCATGAGAGCAACAAATCAGCTGGGAAGCAAAAACCACAATTTTCAATTTTGACTTATCCAGGCATCACAGTCTAATGATCCCATTGTACAGCAAGGTCCATCTGATGGAGTAGTAGCATTGTGTCTGGTGGGCCCCAAGATACAATGGTATTAATTATGCCTGTAAGTCCAGTCTTGATTAAGGAGAAGCATCTTCCCTATGTTTAAACTACGGCTATTTAATCATAATGTATTTACTGAATAAACTGGGAGAAATTAATAGTGTGTGAGTGCAGCCACACAACCAACTCAGCATTCACCACAGCCACACACCAGGGCAGGGGGGAAGAGGCGATGTCCACCTGGAGCTGGAACTCAGAACTGATGGGGGGCTTTGAAAGCAGATAGACTGGTAAAGACACCTTCTCTCTTGATCACAGGTGCGGTTTGGACTAGTCCTGTATGTAGCTGCTCATTCCTATTCACCCATCAAAAGTTTCTTTATTCTCAGCTGGCTCGAACCTTTTTTTTTTTTTTTTTTCCCCTTTAATTGCACTGCAGGGGTGTAGAAACTTCGGTAGGCAGCAAAGGAAGCAGAAAAGGTAAATGGCTGTTTACCATGGTATCAGATAAGATCATGATCCAAACTTTACAATGCTAAGTTACTACTTTATAGTAATATTAAGTATATAAATTACATAGTACAATTTCAACATTCAGATATTTGATTATGTAATTTAAATAATTACGTATATTACGTGTATACATGCACACTTTACAAAATTAAGTGGTCTTCATTTACTTGAATTTGTTTCATTCATATAGGACTGCTCGAAGTGTGTTAATTAGGAAAAGTGCTTTCTAACTGAATGTTTAAGAATGGTTACCAGTACCTGCATCAAGAACAGAACAGCCCCTTAATTTTTCTTTTGCAAACTTGGCTTCTTCACTATCAGAATTCACAAGTGTCAGAGCATAAGCAGTGATAGTTGTGGAATAGCAGTCAGTATTTTTTGACAGTTGATTTTTCATATAAGCCACTGCTCTTCTAATCACTTGTACCTGTGAAAACAGAATGGATCCATTTGAAAAGGTCACTCAGACCTTTAACTGTTACTGCTGGTAAGAGTACTAGAAAATTAGAATACCTCACTGTAGTAATTCGTGAGAAAATTCTAATAGTTTTTGCTTAGTGATTAATGCCATTGGCAACGGAGTGCGTAGCTCAAAACACCTTCTTGTACCTTAGGCCACAGCATCTTTTCCTGTACACCAGACTTGTACCTCATTTGCAGTACTTTAAGACATTAGGGTGGACATACCATTGCGCAATAACCTTCAGAATTAAAGATAAACAGCCAGGCTTCCTACCACATCAGGCGACTCATAGACCTGTAGAGTATGTTGCAGTGCTATAGTGACAAAGGCTGTCAAAGCCAAATCCTCTTCTGCTGACCCAATGCCACCCTGAAAAATGGAAAATGAAAAGGAAAATTTAAATGCACATGTATATGCCTATGATCAAATTTAGAAAATCACTTTTCATGAAGTCAGGGACCTTCTTGTCAAACCATCTGACCACAGACCGCATAGTTTTTCCTTTAATTATGCTCAATAACTTGTGTCCACTTAAAGTCTATCTTCTACAATAGCAGACAGTTTGCATCAAACGATGTTAAGAGATTAGGAATCTACTATGTCCCTCAGCTGGTAATAAAATATTTAATTATTTAACTAATAATTAAAAATCTATAGTTTCTCATTAGAATATTCATGGCTTCAGTGCCCTCAGTAGCTTTATTTTCTGATGATCTGCATTTCCATTCCTGATCTCCTTTGTATTCTTTTGCTCATGCTCTCCTTTGACAACAACTTTAGGATCTTCAACAACATTTGACAACAACCTTCTCCTTCACTCAGTCACAAATGTTTATCCCTAGGAGAAGGTCAGGCTGTTTGCTTGAAAAGGGTGAAGTTGCAGTAGAAAATTACCATGCAAAGCTCCCGAAACAAATGTAGAATAGAAGGTAAGAATCTCAGCATGACCACAGGTCAAAAAAAAGCTTTGGACAGTTTTTGAGGTTTGTGGGGTTTTTTTTTTGTTTGGGTTTTTTTTGTTTGTTTGTTTGGTTGGTTGGTTTGTTTTTCCCCAACAGGGTTATATCAACCGTGGAACTGGCTTTGCAGGTGAAAGCCTTACTAGTGATCTGACAAAGATCATTAACAAAATTAGTATTATTTTCCATATAAGATCACTACAAAGGTGTCTGCATTTTCAATTAATTTCAGAAGATGCACATTTTCATATCCTAGATGCATGGACAGTGTTAACAATTTTGTGTTTCTGGACACTTACAGAGGACATGTAAACTAGCATATGCAATTGGAAATTCAGACTAGGCATTAAGATTTTTTTATTTTTTTTTTCACTGTGTGGGTGGTTAAATACTGAAACAGGTTACCCAGAGATACTGTGGGATTCCCATCGTTGGAGGTACTCAAGACTCAGCTGGACACGGCCCTGTGCATTCTGACCTAACTAGACCTCTTCTAAGCAGGGGTTGGACTAGACAACCTCCGGAGGTCCCTTCAAAACTAAATTTTGATTCTATGGCTCTCTTGCCTTTGCCAACAAAAGGCATAAATTTTTACCAAGCTGTGGCAGATGCACTCTGCCCCCTGCTCCCCGAGAGCAACAGGAACTTCTAGGCTGATGGACCACTCTGGTGATGCATACGCCCCTTGGTTGACAGACAGGGCCTTTGACCAATGAGACACCTTGTTTGAGAGAAGTTTCTGGACAACTACCATAAGTGGCCACAGCCCAGATTCAACTAGGGTATAAATGGAGCCACTAGAAACCCTGTTTGAGTTGGTCTTTCTCCGAGTAGTGAGTATGCAGTTAAAGACTCATGTCCTTAGACTGGCCATCTAAGGAACATTCCTCAGGGTCTGAGACACCTTATCGACCTGGTAAGTGATCTGGGTACCCTTGAGAGTCCTCAGTTTGATATGGAGTGGGAACATGCACGTTTTGAACTCTAGAGTTTTGGGATCTGACCCCCTTGAGTTTGAGTTGGTTGTGTAGTAACTGAAGTCCCAACCAGTATCTGGATTTGTGTTGTATGATGTTACTGGAGTGCTGAACAATTTTGAATAAACCCTGTTCGTAGTTGTTTTCTGTTAAACAGCTCTGGTTAGAATAATGTCTGTTTGGAGCTTTTTACCTGCCTAAATTGACTTTTGGGTTGCTTCTGTGACACAAGCACAAAATTCTCAGAATTAATTTTCTAAGTGCTTTAGAGGCATAGGTCAGCTGCAAAATTATCTAAGGCAGGATCAAATGATAGAGGTGGTGGAGTGCTAGCTATGCATCTCTGACATAACAGATGTTTTAACAAATTCATTTTACATTACAGGTTTCTTTAGTTACGTTTCTTGTTACTCAACAACTCACAATACTCTTTTCAATCCCTATCAGCCCTAAATGTGCAACAGATTCTTGTAAATACAGATGACCCACCTGCATAGTCCTGTCAAATACTGGGTGATGGTCGTGGAATGAATCATCTGGCTGCTGTTGATTAGTCAAGTAGGAAATTGAGTTGTGTATGTGGCTGTCTTGGACACTAATGTAATCTTTGCACCTTGTGAGTACTTTAACAATAAAGGCAGTTAGCCTGCATAAAAATAAAATGTTCCAAATTTGTGCTGATGTATGCTGATAGAAGAGTATATTGACAGAAAAAGAAACATACTGATTTTGTGCATAGACTCATTTCCAATATAGTGTACTGACTGGAACCTAGTGAGTTACCATTCGATGTCAGTGTGAACATCTCTGCTCTGTAGTAAATGCAAAATAATCAGTGGCTCAGTATGAATATTCACCAAGGACTAAACATTCTCAGATACTTACATGGTTGCCTATCCATGGCAAAAATATATAGGCCACAACATGCCCACCAGATTTTGAAAATCCATGCCCCCCCCCCCCCCCCCCCCGAAAACTTATAATGCATTAAATTATAGCAGAAGTATTTTGGAAAAAAAAAAAAAAAAGAAAACCAGAACAAAAAAGCCACAAACCCAAAAGACACACACACACAAACACCCCCCCACTGAAAAAAACAAAACCAAAAAAAACCACACACCCCCCAAAAAACCCCCAAAATCCAAAAGAAAACTGAAAAATACACTTACCATACACTACTGGGTGTTTTTTTAAATGCTCCGTAGGAGCCATCCACCTTCTGAAACTGAAGCAGTCTAGTGTAACCTGCATGAACAAGACAGCACATAATTGTTCAGACAACATACATATTTATTGGGCATCTTCATGTATCATATTAACATGGACATGTTTGGTATTGAGTCATGGAAGACAGCATGGAGATGTTCACTAGTACATGAAGGAGAAAATGACTGGGTCAGCAGGACTTTGACACAGAAAAAGCACTAGGTGTAGAAGGTGTTCTGTCTTGTTTGACTTAATTGAGCCGGGAGAATAACCTGAAAACTGCAGGTGTCTGTAGTTACAAAGCATTTTCTGTGTAGTGAATCTTGGGAAACTTATTTCCCATCATTGACAACTTTTCAAACTGTTGACTATATAGTACATGGAATAAAAAAAAATACATAGCTTCATCTCCTGGGTCAGACACAGCCTTAGAAGTCATGACTTATGGCTTCTGATCTTGACTGCTACTACCTTGACACAGTCAATATCACAGCCACATAGCCCATTTTCTACCTTGGTGAACTGTTAGAATCAATAAAAGCATAAATTGGGACTAAATGCTGCAGATAATACCAAATACTGATCAGCAGGGTATCATGTCACTTCAGGTGATGTTAGATAAAAAGGCAAAGACCTCCATTCAGCAACTGCTAGTATGTTTTTAATACCCCTATTTTTCGCTGGTGAAATGTGTGTCCCACGTTGCCTGAAGATCATGAAGACAGGTGCATTATTTTGCCTTGTGGCATGTGCAGAGCACTACAGCTAGAAAGATCAGCTGTGCCTGCTATGATACTGCTACATCTTGGCCTCTGTGTTGGTGCCTGTGAGCTGGAACTCCACTTCCACATGCTATTGTCCTGGCTCTGCTGTGCACTTAACACCAGCTTTGGATCACGTATTGGAGTGGATTCTTCAAGAAGCAGCCTTGCAGCTGTCCTCTCCCTAAGGAAACTCCCTCCCTGGGTTGGTCCAAGGCTGTTGGAGTCCTTCTAGCTCATGGAACGAATGCAGGAGTGTGGAAGAGAAAGTGTAAGTATCTTGATTACCATTGGGAGTTTCTTTAGTGATAGTCCTCTTGCCAACTACAGACATCTCCAGCAGAGATGTCTACATCCCAGCTGGACATTCTAAGCACTGTCTATGATCCGTGGGGAGAAATAAACATTTTTTAGGACATGATTCATCTTGATCTGTTTTGCTCATCTACATTAGGAGGAAATGATAAACTGGCCTTTGCTGTCCATTTACTCTGAAAAGAGTTGACATTGATCAGGTGTAAGCAAGTCATCTAAATCCTCCAGAACAGTTCTGTTTCTCTTGTCTGTCTGCAGATTGTCAGAGGCATCTTTGTGCAGCTGTGTTAAGGCAATGTTCACTCCTTGGGCAAGTAGCAATGGTTGGTGTGCAATGCAAAAGGATAACAGTCTTTTTTTGTTTCGTTGTTTGGTTTGGGTTTGCATACCTTTTTCAATCATGCTAATGGCTTCCTCCTTCTTTTCGGGATCAAAGTTCGCCCATTGCTCACTGGCATCCAAGTACTCAATAGCGTAGACTGCAGGGGCCATTTTCACCATTGTTTGCTCTGCACAGCCTGTGGGCACTTGAATGAGTTTCTCAACCCCAGTGAGACTAAGGCAATTTTCAATAGGCTGGTCCATAATATTTCCTGTTGTAAAAAACAGAAGCCATAACGTATTTAAAGCTGTCTGATATAACATGAAGAAAGGCTTTAGTAACTGTAGGTTGACAACTCCAGCGTGGCCTGATAGTTCTTGTTATTAAATGCTGTTTTCTGCTATTTACGACTTTGTAAGGCTGGAGAAGGACAAGGATTATGTGCCAGCCCCCAGGGAACACTGGAGAAAGGAGGCTGGGGCAGAGAAGGAGCATGAAGGAGAGAGTCCTGAGGCTACTGGAGGCAGGGAAACAAGGAGAGGGGGAAAGACTGGTGCTTCAGGTTTGGGCTGAAAAATTCTTGTCAAACCAGACTTGATCCGCCCACAGAGGGCAAAAAGATTGTGCCTTAATCACGCCAAACATTTTGTGTAGATTTCAGCGCCCCGCCCCCTGCCCTGCAGTTCTCTCATGTGATGAATTCAAGCATCCTCATACTTTAGAACAGGGATTTGAAATGGAAGCCAGTAACTTTTGTGTCAGGAATGTATTATTTTACATTTTCTGGGAAAAAAAATGTTTTTATCATTAATAAGAGTACTTGCTAGTAGATATGTTTAAAATACATATGTATATATATGTATATGATCATTTGATTTAATGAATGTATGACTGCACGTATCTTCTCTAGAAAAACAGAACTTTCCAGAACTTATACATCAGAGTCTGATATCCTTATTTCCGAAGAATCAGGCAAATTTCTACAGAACTTCATGCAGTGTGGGGTTACTAGAAAAGGAGAACTCTTCTTTTCTCCTTCATCCTTCCCATAAACTTAAGTGAGATAAAGTAATTAGGGAAGTTACTGGATCAGCCTGAGGCTGTTTTGTTTTATGACCTGTGCATACAGCCCAGACCATTTGAGCCATGACAGAAAAACTAGGAGGGAATGGAGACTCTGTGTTCAGGAATGAGCAGCGAAAAGGTGCATGTCTCTTGTCACCTATGGAAAAAGTATTGCAGAAAAATTACTGCAAAAAAATTATGTTTACCTTTCAGGCTAACAAACACGTGACTGTCAGAACCCGGTACCATATCAGATGGTCTGTTCAGGTCAAGTGTCTGGGACTTCACTGTAAATAAATAATAAACATAGATCTACACTCGAACTCTTTAAACATAAAAACATATGGTGTCATTTTAGAACACGCCTATTAAACATCTCATAGTTGATGGCAATTGTGATGGAAATGTTATCAGAAATGTTAAATGGAAATTTATGAAAAGAAATACATTTATCTTTCTTAAATTGATTTGATTTTCCATCATTAGTAATATTTTTTGGCTTGAAATAAGGCTGATTTTTAATGCCTTTTAAGAGACATTAGTTAATGAAATGGATGTCTCCTTAATATTTAAAGAATGCTACCTTGAAGCACAGACATAATACAAATAAATTCTAAACATAGAGAATGAAATTATTTTTATTTTCTGAGTCTTTTGCTATGTATTGGATGAAGAGATTTATAACAAGTTTTGGTCAATTAAAGCAAAGTTTATACTTTGAGAAGTATTTCACTGTACTCATCAGGTGTTGACACTAGGCTTTACAACCCGTCTCTACCCCAAACCTCATCTGCATCTAACGCTTTTGTGTAACTTACAGTCACTATTGATGCAAATGGTCTTTTCTTCTCTCTGTAAAACACCTTCAGCCTGTACAATTGAGGAAAGAGAAGTCAAAACTGTTGCAAGCACTCACACCTGAAATTAAGCTGCGTGAAAACCATGATCTCCGCCCTTGCACTAGACCAGCAGATGGCAGAAACAGGTTATTGTGGAGTGAGATTCCTCTCCAGGTGAAAATGAAGCTTGAAATCAGAATTTCAGTCTCACAGTTGCCACACACCCCCCAAAAAACGACTTTTTTATTATTATTATTGACACATTCCCTGGATGAAATTTCTTTAACCAAAAATAACCCAGGAAAATTAAACTTCAAAGTTTATTCTTGGCTTTGTAAGCCGTGCAAGTTGAGTTCACAGGTGGATTCACTTTTATAAACCTCTCATTTATGAAATTCACCATGTTCTGAGTTCATCTTATTGGTAAAACTGAAACTTTTCTTCCCTTCTTATTTCCATTCATTCGTCTCCCAACAGTCTATATTTTAATAAAGCTATTTTTATGGACACTTCTAGTATTTTAGTGTAGCATTGAACTCTGAGACTGTGTCTATCCCTAGAAAAGTTATGGCATGTGACAAAAGTCGTTTTTATTAAAAGGCTCTTCTTTTTCATCATTTTGAAAGAGAACTAAGGTATTAAATAATTGACAAAACATCTTTGTTTTGCAGTATTTGTTATGCAGTTGTTAAGCTTGGAATAAGGAATAACGCAAGTTTAAAGTTTATGTCTAGCAGAGACTATTTCCTTCTCAGAATATTGCTAGACAAACATCGATCTTCTCTTCACAAGGGAAAAAAAGACTTTTTATAAATACTGATGAAGCAGGTGGAAATTTAAGATTAAGGGATGAGCACTGACTGCATAAAGGAAGTTGTTGCCATGTGATGAGTAGAAGGTTGCCTTTTTGCTTTGCAGAACAATTCTTTCCATATGCACTACTCACAAACTAATCACTGGGTTAAATTTCTTCCCCATGCTATAGCTCAGCCCTTGCTGAGAAACAGGTTTCCTGAGGTTGCTTCCAGCCTTATGTTTTTAGGGTTTCACTCCCTCCATGAGAGCTCCATACATAGTGAATATTATATTTGGGGAGAAACACAGTATTCATGAAACGCCTGTTCTCGACTAGTTGTACCTACCACAACATTGAGGTTCTTCCTAATGCTGTCACTGTGCCCAGTAGCCATGTCAAGAGCAATAATAGTAATTGGAATTTCCCCCACAGTCAGAGGGACAACTGAGAAGTAGGCTGGTGTGGCAGAGTTCCCCTTGGCCACCAGCGTCAACCTCACAGCCTTATTCGTCGCCTCTGCGGTGCACAGCCCCTTCACCGCCTCCATCGTCACTGTGACCTGCAGGGACAAGGCAATGCCTGACGTCAGGCTTCATGCATCACCGCGCAGGAAAAATACTCCACCAAGTCTACATGAGAATGGGAAATGAGAAACGGGTATAACAGGAGACTAGCTCTGCTTAAAATGGAAATAGCAGCACAGACATTTTTCAAGGCGGAAAGTGTTTTTCAGTTCGCTCCCCTGAATTTACTATTCTCCATTTATAAAATGGGAAAACTTTTTCACCGAGAAGTGATCAAATGCTGACAGAGCTTGTCCGAAGAGTTTGTGGAGTCTCTGTCCTTCCAGATAGTCCATATCTGACTGGACAAGGCCCTGAACAACCTGCTCGAACTGGACATGCTCTGAGCAGCAGGTTGGTCTAGAGATCACTGAGGGTCCCTGCCAACCTAAATTATTCCATGACCCCATTAACATTCATCTACATTGACTAGGGCTGTGAAGGTAAATCAGGTAGTATTTCTTTGTTACACTGAATTTGCCATATAGTTTTGGCTTGTCCCTGACCCATAGGGAGATAAGGATAGTACATTGTTACACATTCCAGCTCTACACCATTCAACACAGTTCAGAAGATGCTGGTTCAAGCAGAGCTGTCTGAGAAATGGGAAGGGATGGAAAAAGAGCATCAGCCTGAGAATGATAGAGGCCCTAAGCCCATTGACAGCTGTGGCCGTATACAGAGCTGGATAGGTGTCACATGCAGACAAAAAGTGGCTTTGCATTGTATGCACAATAAATTTTCTGGCTAATATATCGGATTGTGTGCTAATAATTTAGCTCTGTATCTTGTGTACCTGCTTGCTCAGCAGCTGGGTGTAGCCCAGATTGTCAAACAGCAAAAAAGTACCTGGCTGTGTAATATGGTGAAATAAATGTTCTCTTTGGCAAGCTTGATTAGCAAGTAGAATTGGATCCTGTTCTTGGGGAGACTTTCAAAATGGGAGTGTAGTGTCTGGGTTGTAGGAGGGCACTGAAAGGTGGCTGGGTCATTTACATTAAATTACTACATAGCTATATATCTATCTAGCTTGATATGCATAGCAAAGTAATTTATGGTAATACTACCTGGAGGTCATTGGGCAGATAGTTGTACACCACTGCTTTTATTTCTAGTTGTTCATGTCGTCTCACTGAGTATGGTAATCTCAGGGATACGAAAAAGTCTTTGAAAACCGCAAAGGTGTGGGGGTTAGCTATGCAAAAACCTGGGATAAGAAAAACAAAATGAGACAAAACAGAGCTGAGAATTAAACACTTATCATCAGCTGATAAAAAGTTAGGTGTCTAGTCGAAACTTCACCTGCAAAAACCATGTTTAAAACACAATGATCATTCCTTGCTTTCTATAAATAAACTCCATGCCCATCACTGCACTCCTGAAGGAGCCTCCCTTTCTGAAGGGGAGTGGGCAGTACCAGGTGGACCTTTTGCCCCCTCTCTGTGGTCCTGGCCAATGCCCAGAAGCCCCCATGCAGCAGCACCTGGGAACCTGGGCTCTCTGGTTCCAACCCTTGCTGATCCTCTGCTGGTCTCCTGGAGCTCTTCTCTTCCCTGGTTTTCTAGAGGTCACGGACTTTTATGCTTCTATGAGATGCCCAGAACTCACTCCCAGAAATATTCGAATAAAAGTGGTGTTATTACTGCTAACTTTCTTGTGGCTTCCTGGCCATGTGGAAGCTAAAGTGAGATGGTTTCTTGATTTGAAAGGAGACAGTTTTGATTGTATAATCCATCTTCCTTCAGAGGCCACTTCATGTTGTTTTTTTCTAAACACATATCTATCCATTAAATTCTACCTGGGCTTTAACATGGCATAAAAGAGAGGAGTAAATGTCATGATCAAAACACTCACGTTTTTCCGTACAGACTGTCTCATTCCGTCAACATAACATTGTATCTCTGTTTTAAAAAATATATATTCTCTATTCATCCATGCAAAGAAACCAAATAAAACACCCTATACTTATACCTTTTTGGGGAGATATGCTTATTGCTTGAACTTCCCAGGTAGTTATAGAGTCAGGAGCAAAGTTTTGTACACTAAGAAAAACAAAACAAAATGTATTAGGAAGGACGTATAAAATGTAAACATTGTCATTTGCTGAAGTTTGAGTATTGTGAGGGGAAAATGAATTCCCTCAGTTGTGGACACAAAGTACTTGCAAATATTCTGTAGTCCTCTGTATCAGATAACACATAAAGTTGATATTTATATACATTTTACAGTACAAATTTAGACATATTCACCTAGTCAGGTAATACAGTACCTATGTTTTCCAGGGTTTTTCACTTCTTCAAAATTCCACCACCAGCTCTCAGGAAAATAAGTGCGCAAGTTGACAGAGAATTCATCAAAAACTTCTTCATAATCATCATAGTCTGAAAAACAAGAGTGGGGTTTCTGTTCTGAAGTCTTTGGCTGCTGGCCTTACACTGTCTTGCAGGGAGTCAGTTTGTCAGAGAGAAAGCAGCATGAAAAATACTCTGAATGTAAAAACTTCGTCTGGGTTTCATCTTGTGCATAAAAAAAAAAAAAAAGCTGAAAAAAAGAGAAGGAGTGACCCAAGATGATAATTAAACAAAAGGATAATTCTTCTTTCCAAGTTCAATAATTATAAGTTGCCAAGCAAGAAAATATTTCCTTTTAACAATGTGTGGCAAAGATGTTCCCACCCTCCCATTATTGTGACAGACTGTGAAAAGGGAGCTCTGAGGAAAAATGGTAGCAGAAATTACACTTTGAATATGGTCGTTTTCAACATGAAATACTTCTTTTTTTTTTTTTTTTCTTTTTTTTCCCCTGTGTGTGACATGAGCTCCTGTGTGATCAGAGACAGACTTTGGGGAGAAGAAAGGAAGAAAGAGATGAAATTGACTGTGGCTGAAGTGGCCTCTTCTCATCAGGTGGTGTTTTGTAGATATTCAGGTGTTAAACAGTAGTACCACTGATAAAATAATAATGAATAGTAATGAATCCAAGATCACTTGGACCCCTGAATGGAGACAACCATCCTCCTCTCTGCTCTGCCATTCGCAGCCTCCTGGGGTGCAGGTAGGGGCAAGCAATCCCTCCATAAACCTGTCCTGGGTTCAAAGGTGGTTAACCCAATCCTTTTCTCACCCCAAAGAGTTATCCCACCCCACTCCCACGTTCACAGTGCACAGTTGTGAAGATGCAATGATGTGTGGGTGCTGCACTACACCAGGGCTCACTGAAATGGTGATGTGAAACCTTCCCCCCGGCTCCACAGCACTAAATGCCCGTTAACCCTCCCTTCCCACCACATGAAGGGTATTTTTCTTCGGACAGTTGCATGTCACCGTTCTTTACATCGTGCCAAGCCCACTCTGGTTATCTTCTTCGTCGCCTTCCTGAGGGCTGTGGCTTTCTCGCAGCACTCCTGGAAGGCTTTTCTGCATTCTGGGGAGCCATCCACCCTTGTTAGCCTTTTCTCACAAGAAAACCTCATGGGAATTAGTTTCATGCCATCTTCACAGCATTTTTGTAGATCAGTGTTTTGATATTTGCTGGCTGCAATATAATTGAAGTCCAGAATTAATGCTGTGGAAGTAGCAATAAGCATAAAGGTGTTCATCATACTAATTCCTGTCATTCTTTGCAGTTGATGTTAATTGTTATTGCAACAGTCTACCTTCAGCTGCAGACCTGGTCTCCATCCAAAAAACAGTCCACAAACGCAGGAGGAAAGCATGGGCATTCTATTCTATTCTATGCTATGCTATGCTAATGCTATGCTATGCCATGCCATGCCATGCCATTCTTTCTCTTCAAATTCAGACTGAATTAAAAACACCTCCTTAGCAGACTGGAATTAGACGTCTTGATAGAAATAGCCATGGCAGTGTGGCAGTGTTCTTATTCTTGAATAGAGAAAAAAAATAAGGAAGATCCCAGCTTCAAGCCTTCTTGTCTTCTGGCAAGGAAATACCAATTTGTGTAAACTTTTTTTTTTTTTTAAAGTTTATTCCAAATACTGCACTAGCTCTTCTCTTAATTGGAGCACAAAGTACCAAAGCTGGCGTAGTTTCAAAGCATATTGTCAAGAAAAAAATAGGATCTATAAAATATTTTCTGGCCATATAAATAATTTTTAAAAACTTAAAAGTTTTGACTGATTCCATGACATCTAGTAGAAGTGCTTCACATTTGGGATTACAAAATGGTGAATTAGTTCCCATTTGCGGACGGGCCACTCTTTGGTTTTGTAGTTTAGGTAGTTTTGACAGATGATGCATCAGGTCACGTGACATAATATACGCACTATGGCACTTAATGCAAGAACTGGGATTATGAGTATGATGGTGTCCTTTACTATGCTATAAGCTCTTGCACCCTAGATCTAAGCCAGTTCCCTTTGCCTCTCCCAGCTAAGCCTTTCAGGCCACCCAGATGAGCAGACATACCAATTCCTGACATTTTCTTCTGAAAATCCAAAGATCTCTTCTGCCTTCTGGTAACCTGGAGGCAGCTATAGCCTGGGAAAGCAGAAGAGAAGAGCTCGGTCATGATACTGAGACAGTGACAGCCTGATCATTCAGGTCATTCATGGGAGATCCATCTTAGGACCCATCTCATTCACAGAAGATTTGCTAAGTCAGCTTCCAGCCCTGGCCAACTGCTGCCCACCCAGCTGAGCTGGGCACCAAGGGACCAGCAGCCACAATCTGGACAATTTGAGCAGCCAGCACTAACTGGAAGAACAGAAGAAGCAAAATCCACAGGCAAAGGAGATCTTACAACATCACGATAAAATATTGCTGATTTTTAGATAACTGCCCTCCCCAGATCTGTAGTGGTCTTGCAGAAACACCTAAACTAAAGGGCAGATTGCACTTACCTTTGCGAACATTTGATTTAATCGTATCTGATAAAAAGGCCAGACCAACATCAGTAAAAACTTGAACACTATCTGCACCACCACCTGCAGAACATCCAAGATCATACGAATTCATAGCATTAAATACCTGCCAAATAAAATAGCATAGATGGACTGTACACACTTGCAAAAGGTTTTTTTTTTTTTAAAACATATAAAAAAAAAAATTATTGTAGCCTTTGACTCACAGAAACAAGACAAAGGTACAAACTGCATTTGGGAATTGAGATTAAAGCTGAGGGATGCTTTAGTTAGGGAATGCTTTCAAGTAATGCTTTTCTAATTAATAAATTTGTCTGCTGTAGCATGGAAATCCCTATCTTAAATATATCATTCATTTTAAATCCTAAATTGCAAAGCAAAAACATTTTCAAGTTTAGCAAAGCTGTGATTAAGCAATTAATAGCAATTAATTAAATTTGATCCTCTCATTAGTAATGGAAAATTTTGTTTGACTAGTAGATGTGGTATCTTCTTCTTAGAGATATCTTACGTTTTTGGCTGTAAGCTTATTTTTCTTGTTCAGGATAAAAACTGCTTTATCAGCCACAGCCAAGGCAACTGTTCCTGCATGGTCCGTTTCAATCAGTAAATTGATGCTTTCTGTTGGTTTGTATGTCTCTTTTTCTGTTGTCACTTTAATCTAAATAGAAAAGATTGAAACAAAAATGTCACATTTGTTAATAAAACATGAAGACCCTTTGGGCAGGGAATACTGTCAGCTGTGACTGTCAGCACTTAGAGGCTGAGGGGTGTTCCCGTTTTGTGGTGTTTCTGCATGGGATCTTGCCTTTTGAAAGATATCTCCCACTGGAGGACAACACATTGGATGCTGCCTTTCAATGACACTTAAGCACCATTGGGAATTAAAGGAGTGTGTAAAGGCTTTGCTGAACCAGAGCCTTCAATATCACTTTGTTATTTTCTAGTGGAAACAAAATCACCGTGAAATACAGCGAAAGACTAATGAATATAGAAAGCTGGCTGACTTAAAACAGTCTGTGGTAGTACTACCTGCTTGCCATCTCACATTTGGATTTTTCAACATGTCATATTTCAGATCCAGTGCATATCTGATGAAGGCACTTCAACAGTTTAAGAAGAAATATCCATTGTGATTATGAGATTAATAGGAAATTATTAATAGAAATGCCAGCTTGAATGTTCCTGCGTTTGTCATCTTGTGAATAAAGAATTGGCTTTCTGTTAAGCTAGATCATTTTTTTTTTTGGTGAATCTTTTTCCCAATGGACTTTTAGCTTCTTTTTCCGAAATATTTTCAGGAGTGAAAAGATCATTTTATGTGATATTTCCCTGTGGATTTGTAATACAGAGACACTTCCAGAGGGGGATTTATCTGTATGAAGCCCTATTTTTCATCTCTTTGAGGCACAACGTGTCCTATGGAAGAAGGGTATCTCTGCCGTCACTCCTGGGAGCCTTTCCTAGCTATACCTTATAGCAAGAATCCTGGTGACTCCCTTTTTCAATAAAAATGAAAATTTCCATCATGTCTTTCACTTTTTAACCCCGGGCTCGCTCTGCTGGTATCCCATGCTTTTATTTCAGAATACAATAATATAAGCTACTTGCTTTGAAAGTACCTTTCCTTCACAGACATCCATAACATCCACCCAGACAGAATCAGCGACAATCTCTTGACGGCCTTCATTAGCAATGAAGTAGTAAGCTAAAAAGCGAAAGGCGGGCACCATCTTCTCAGTGATTTTAAGGTTTATTATTTTGTTTGAGGAGGGGACCCTTCCCAGAAGCTCAGTTTGTCCCTTTGCCACAACCTGCAAGGCAAAAACAAACGGAAAACTAGTATTTTGAATACACACCGTACTGGGCATTATGTTGCACAATTTTGTATACGTACGCAGAATTTTCTGAGACCATTTATATTTAAAATTTATTCTCTTCTACTGGCACTTAATAGTTTAAATTCCCAACCTGCAAACCAGTAGCCTGGATGAGACCGGCACACAGTCCCTCTAGCACAGGAGCATGGTGGTAAGCCTCCACTGCACCGGTCCTGTGGCCCGGGTTTGAACACAAATCTGCCTCCCTCCACCAAGCCTTACAGCTTGATAAGGGGATCCCTGATGACATTCTTGTTTTTGTCTTCTACAATAACAGGTCATCCCCTGCAGGACGGTATCAGCTTTATTTGGTCTGTCATCAGTACTGAATCTTTGAGATGGTGTGGAGGGGTTGGAGCAGGAGGTTTCACTCAAAAAGTATTATTCAGGATGAAGTATCGCAGACTGGCCTTTAACTGATTTCAGCCCATATTGCACTATTTAATTCATTTCTTCCAATTTTATGCTAATAATATTCACAGCTTGTCAGAGGAGTGGAAAACAGACACAGGGGCAGGACTGATAGTGCTCTTCCCTGAGCAAAACACATGCAGCTGTCCTAAATACACAGTGAATGTGCTTCGGGAAGAAACAAATCCATGGTCTGAATCTACCAAGGGAAATTATGATGGAGAGGGAGAAGGGGATTTAAACACATTTGGCATTCAACAGGTTCACTCCTGGAATGTTTTCATGAACACATTTTTCTCCTTCAACAAAATAAATGGTTTGGATTCTTGGTCTCAGACTAAGCAGGATTGTTTCCTGCCTTTCAGGCCAAATTTCAGGATGCTATTGAGGATCGTCACAGCCAATGCCTTCAGTGATCACTCATTACATTGTTGGAGATAACCATGACTTAACTGTTAATTAATACCAGGTACAGGTAATGTGAAGCCATGGTAACATAAAAATTACATGATATTTATGAAATAAGCAATAGTTAACTACAAAAGGCATTTTCTGAGATATTCAAGGTCCCATATAAGATGATTAGGTTTTCTAGTTGCAGGGACAGAACCTTATGTTTATGTATGATCTGCCCATAATAAGGTGGGAAGTTCTGTAATAGCTGAAACAAGGGTATTTATGGGAATAAGACCAATAAAAATAATATTAAATGTTGGCTTATTACAAGGGAAGAATACAGATTGGAAGGAGTGGGAAGGAACGACATCTGGGTTAAGAGAAATCAAATTGTCATAGCCATCATAGAAATTATGTCTAGGATTTCAGCTTTCAAGGCTGTCAGTTTAGCGTTTTTCAAAAATATCCACATAATTATGCAGACAAACATTACCTTGTATAGACCTATTTGCTCTAGATTATATTAGAAACTACAGACTAATATTTATACTTACGTGTCCTTTTTCAGAAGAAAAAATTACAAAGGTTTATATATTACACACACAATCATATATGTAAATATATGAATACGACAGAATCATAGAAATAGTTTCTGGAGGGACCTATGGACATCTCTAGTCCAACTGCCTGCTCAATGATGAGCCATCACCAGCATAAGATTTGGTGAGATGTGCTTTTCTCTAGCTGAGTGTTGAATCCTTCTGAGGATGATGATTCCCTAAACTCTCTGGGGAACCTCTTCCAGTGTTGCATTCATCACTAGTGAAAAGGTTTGGTTTTTTTTCCAAAATGAACCTTCCAGGCCATAATTTGTAGCCTTCATCCCTTGTTATATTGTTTGACACCATCTAGGTTAATTTGCCTCCATTATGTTTGTAATTCCTCTTCAAGTAATTTTAATTTGCTGTTAACTCACTCTTAGCCTCTTCACCGAACTGAACAAGTCCAGTTCCCTCTGCCTCTCTTGGTAAGCCAGGTATGCCAGGACACCAGTCATCTTGGCTGCCCTGTGTTGGACTCCTACGGTTAACCATGTATTAGTAACTAGACAGATGTTCTTGGTTGTATAATTTCTAAAAGAAATTACTGATGCACTACTATTCTGTTTACCATATAATAGAAATAGTCAATCTTTCCACTGCCAGACTGATGAATATCATTCAAGGTGATGTGTAAGGTATCTCCAGGTGCCATAACATCGTGTGGGATGCTGATGCTGAGGTAGTCTGGGGAAGCAGACTGGTATCTTTCAGCTCTGATAGTGGTTTCAGGTGATTCCAATTTTTCTCTTCCCTCTTCAGCCTTAACCTGTCAGGAAAGACCAGGACAGAGTGGGTAAAGTGTCTGTCAGGAGACAATGAAGAGTGTCACCATTAATTCATATCTTGCCAGGTTATTCGGAAAATGCTGGGAAACTAGGTAAGTAACTTCTGAGAGCTCATTAGCAAAACCTGGCATAAAAAAAATACGATTTTAATGATTTCATTCTCGCACCCTCTTTGGTCTTTTGCTGTATTTGCACCTGATATTTTTTCGGGCTTGGCTCTTTCCAAATCTGACACAATGGCTTAAAATCTAAAAGTTATTTCATACTTAGCTTTTTTCCCTTTTTATATAGGGCACATAATTGAACCCTTTGAGTGTCCAGGTAGCCTGCTGTCTGTATTGCCCAGGACATTTTCCTTTACTGTCTTCTCATTGTTTTCTGTCTCTTCTCACGGTGATGTTCCTTACAGTCCCATTCCCATCCTTCATGCCAGGAAAATGCACATCCAAACCACAAAAAAGGCATCACTAGCACCAATGTATTTACTCCCAAAGCTCCAATATACGAGAGTGTCCTTCACTCCAGTGAGACATCCGTCAGGCCCCTGGTCTCTCTAATGTATCTTATACAATCTGGATAATGGTACGCAGATAGTGTAAGAAATCACCTTACACCTTCTGCACTAATTGGGTGAAAACTGATCATCTTCACAGTGATTTGTCTTATGAGCTGTTCTCAGTGATATACTTTTAAACATGGATGTTTAGGTTTTCGTTACCATTATTTGAAGGATCTCAGCATCTCTAGGGATGTCGAATGTAAAGGCGATTCGACCCTCTTTATTAGAAACTGCAGTGTTATTCATTGGGGGCTTTGCAGGTACGGTAACAGTAGCAGTGACAGGTAGAAAGGCAGCAGGAGAGCCATCAATCAAAGTGACAGATGCCTATTGGAAAAAAAATGTTTTTCTGTTACTTCAAGGAAATGACTGGGTTTAAAAAATGCCCAGAAACAAGAAGAAATACAAAACTATACACATTAGTGTTTGAAAATTTGACCTTTGAGAGAAGGGGGTAGTAATTGACTCAGTCTGGACTCCAGCTAAGGTAAAATTCTGTGAACACAGATTAACAGCTGCCAGATTTTCACCTAGTATCTACTATCTCCTGATCCCAGAGATATTTGTCTTTAACTATTATAAGGCAAATTTCTAACTTTAACTTTTTGTAGAAAAAATCAGTGTGAAGTTTAAAAACCTCAAAAACTTAGATGCATTTTTAAAAAACAACATGGTACTCCGTTTTAGAATAATTTTAATTTGATACTTGATTAACTTGATACAGCATTATTATTATTTTAATCTTTTGATATGGAAGTGAGGAGAAGACTGCTACATGTTTTATAAAACCTTGTAGTGCAACAGTGCACAAATGACTTCCAGAACAGAAATACAGCTTTTTCTGGCTTCAGTCTCCCTGCTCAGGCTCTGTGTGTACAGAAACAAGACAAACCAGACACACAAACATTAGCTCCATGTTGGACTTACTCTTGAAGGTCTCTGTCCTACAGAACTCCCACTGGATCAGATAAGGATTTTATAAACAGGGCAGATATAAATCCGTTGTTATGGAGGGAAGCAGACACAGTTGGCTAAATGCTACATACCACAACAGAGAAGGGGGCTCCAGGCACGAAATACTTTTTGGTGTTAGACAGATCGACAACATAAGGAGATTTCACAAACTTCACATTGCTGAGTTCTTCTTCCCTCATCTCACCACCTGTTAATATCAAACAGTATGTGTTGCTGCAGAAGCAATAACTACGTACCTGTGTGTTACCATAGCATCCATCACTTCTGTTTTCAAGATTAATTGCATCTTTAGCACTGTATGTAAAGAAAACTGAAATATGATCCCTCCCCAGAGAGCTTCAGTTTTGAGAAGAGGAAGAGATGGGCACAGGTGGATGGGGAACACAACCCAGGACAGGCCAGTGCCGGGGCAGTGTGACAAGTATGGTGACCCAGCGAGCCAGCACAGGCAGATATGTACTTTCAACAGCTCAAACACGGAGACCCGCAAAGTGGTTTGTTACTCACGACACAAAAATTCCCCTTTAACACATGGATGAGAACAAGGTGCCTGTAAACTTTGGGCACACTGGCACCACAGGAGCCGCTGTGGCTGTGCACCTTCCTTTCCCAGCTGCAGGGGATTCTCTCCTGGGGAAGCTTACATCAATGTCCAACAGAAAGTTGTAGAGAGTTCAGATTTTTTGTTGCTGTTTTAATTTGTTTGTTTCATTTTTGTCTGGTGGTGAGAGTTAATATTGCCAAATACCATCTTCTGCAACTTTGCACCTATAAGACAGCTTGAGTGTCTGCTTCCCATCTAGGATTCTTCTAGTTAAACCACTCATTCTTCTAGTTAACTGCTGGTTAACCCATTACCCATAACTACTTCTAAAACCAAAACCAGTTACATGGCTTGCTTTAAACGAAGTGCATTTAGACACATACTTTCAATGTCCTTATTTTCCACTTCAACACTCCAAAGTTGACAGGTGTCAGTAAAGCACACCCACCATACCCTGCCATACATCTACTTAATGCCAAACCCCAAAAGTATACAAGTGTGGAGGCTGCCTGCATGCAGGGGAAAGAGGAATGTGCACAACGTGGTAGAGACCTCCCCACCATGAAGTTTTATGTCTGTCATGTTAATGCGATAACAGGAGGACTTTCAGTCTCTTTTGCTCTTGCAATAAATGTTTGGGCAATAGTGCAGTAAGTACCTATGGTAGATTATTGTAAAGAACTGCACAATTGCAATGCATTGGGCTTAATTTTAGGATTCTAAGGAATCCTAATTAATATTTAGGGATTTTGAGGATCCTAGTAATTCTTAACTAAGTAACTACACTCCTATAGTCAATGGGAATAGGCACTATAGATAGTGTGCGGTTCATCCCATCCGTTCTCTGTACTGACTATATAAAATGCCTGAGCATCAAGCTTTAACAAAATACTTTACTTTCAGACATCCAAAATAACAGGGATCAATTTCCATATAAACAAGAAAAATCTTGCCAATGTTGTAAAGGTCAGCTTCATCACTGATTCAACTCATCACTGAAGTTGCACCTCTCGCTTTAGCCTCATATTACTAACAATAACACTTGCTACAACCCGAATAACCCATCGACCACTACATCTAATCCAACTCAGTGCTCACTTGTGTGTAGCTCTAAGATATCTGGGGGCCTACTCAATGTGCTTAGCACTGCTGTGAACAAATATGCACACAAATCCCTTATAATGATTTTGTGGAAATATTTGCCTGTCCCCCAGGAAGAGAGGCAAACAGCCACTGAAAAGCTTCTGGATAGGCGTGCTCCAGGCCCATGTCCCAGACGAAGAGCAAGACCAAGCTATTTGGACTGTATTGTACTTGTGCATATGCCGAGTATCGGAGCCCGATAAAACTGTGGGGAGGCATAAGACGACACGCAGGACTTACAAGGGCTGGATCTTCCTCTGCATTTCACTGCAGCTGTAGTATGTGTTCCTTACCTTTAGACTAACAGTTTAGCCAGCTGAGGTACAAAGCAAGCTAAGATACCAAATTCAACTAATAACTTTGTCTGTATGGAAGGAGTAGACATGGCTGAGGCAAGTGCTCCAACAAGATCTCAAGGGTGGCAATTTTTCTGGGTTCATACAGGTGTCTGGTGCCACTTCAGATGGACTAGATTATCTTAAATTCCTCACAGGGCTGTTTAACGTGGGACAGACCCTATAGGAGAGTACTTACAGGAGACCTGAGCACTGCTGGAGCAGGAGTAGAAGATCCCACAGAACTACACAGGGCATTTAAAGTGGTATTGGACATTTGTGTTCAGACAAGTGAATCCCACTCGAGATAAGTTTGTGCAAAGAAGGGGGTCAGATGAGACTGTCATGTGCTACAGTATGAGCAAGCTTTGCAGTGAAGGTTAGTCCAGTGGGACAAGGTTTCCCGTATGAAGGATCCCCCTAGAGAAAGATCAATGTAAATATTACAGATGATATCAGCCAAGGCACGATGTACTCACTTGCAGTTTCTACAGTGGTAACAGCAACATATAAATGAAACCCTTCCAGAGTGGAAATACTCTTTCTCAATTTCTCTTCCAGAAGTGTTGTACTTAAAGCAACTCTTCCTTTTCCATTTTGAATCTAAAACGAAAGTAGGGAAAAAATATGACAGCCCTTGCTTCTTTCTTGACATTAAAATTAAAAAAAAATATGTTGCTTATAGACTAGGGTATTACAAGGGTCTATATTTCAATGATTTCTGACAATATTCAGCTCACGTGGGATAAATCAGAATAGTTCCACTGAACTCCAGTACTTACTGATAGCTGTTGTTCCAGGCCTGGAATAAATACTTTTTTCTTGTTTTCATCAATTACACCAAATCGCACATACGCAGCACCTTGAATCCCTTTCCCATAAGAGTGTCTTTGGAAGGAAGAAAGGTGGGGAGGTGAATCATTAATAAAAAGCAAGCATAAATCAAACTAATAATTTTATGCTGAAATAAGAAAGGGATGTCTATAAGCATGCCATGTCTATCTAATAGCTTGAAACCAGAAAAATAATCTCGCTCATTGATAACACCAACACGAAGACTTCTCCTGGTCCATGCACAAAGTGGTGATTTTGAGTGCAGAAAAATACATAGAGTAAATCACATTGGCAGAATCACATGTGGAGACATCACCCCCTTCACAGGGAGCTTGGATGAACGGCTAATTCCTTTGTATGAGGCACCTCGTGAGCAGAACATCTAAAATAAGGGGCCAGAGAATTGTCTTAGGGACAGTTATAAAGTATTTGGTGCCTCTGAAGACCCCCAGAGACATATCCTGCCTGTTGAAATTTTAAAACTTGCATTAGGCAGAATAGACACCCTTCAGCCCATGTTTTTCCGGTGGATTTAGGCAGTACCACACAGGGACCTTGTGTAAGTGAAGTATTTTCTGGATGGGTATCTGACCAGAACAGCCCAGAACTATCCATATAGATCATGGAGAGGGAGGACAGGGCATGTTGCTGCACCTGGCAGGCTCCTTACTCAAGGAAACCCTGGCAGATGGCATCCCCCTGCAGCAAAGCTTGTGATGTGCTGTGTGACACCTGTCATGGCCGTGGTGGTCTGTGTTGCTTGTGATCATCCTGCTTCACCTCAGTTCTGTAAAGGCTTATTTCTGTTAAAACAAAGCCTCTTTCAAATTGACCTGGTCAGCAGCACTGATCCATACCAGTGAAAATAACTGAGAGGCAGTTCATACGAAAACTGCTTCAAATACCAGAACTAACAACTGCAGGAAGCAACAGTCAATATACCAAGTAGCTGTTCATTATATGCATGGCCAGTTCAGAGTAATAAGTTCAATTATCAGGAGTTCCATATGTTGATTTTGATGAAAGTCAGGCAGGCCTGTGTAGCACCACTAGGACCTTTTCCAATAGATAGATAGGGGTATCCAGTCATTCACCCCGACTTTTCCTCTTAAATTATTATGTTAATGAGTAGTGAAGTGTATATGAAGGAGTTGCACAGTCCATAAACTCAAAATTGAGTGCTACAATAAAATAAAGAGAAAATTTTAGAAAATGTTAAAATATTACAGCCACTTATCTGATATCACTTCTTATCACAACATCAAGTAACCATAATTAAAGCTAGTAAATATTCGATAGAACCCAATAAAGAAGTGAAGGTGAGCAACAGGGGATTGGAAGAGTTGAGTTTGTTCAGCCAAGCAAAATGAGATGGATAGAGGGTTCTGTCTATTCTCTCAGGGTGTGCTGGGGAAAGGAAGGAGCAGCAGTTAAGGTGAAGAGCTCAAGGACAGCAGGTAGAAGACCAACACGGTATAAGCTGCCCAGGGATTAATTTACACCAGAAATAAAACCCGCTAGAACTGTGGGGGTGAAGGCCCCTTGTTTGACCAGCTTAATTAAATTACATTAAATTAGACAAGTGCGGTGCTGTCTGGGAGGCTGTGGCCAGCTGGCACAGCACGGCTCGTGTCTTCTGTACTGAGCGCCCTGTGTTTCACAGCGGGGTGGCCGCACGCAGGCCTGGCGTGGACCTTGGTCTGTGCTTCCTACCAAAGAGTTTCCAGGAATTGTTTGGGGAGCGCTCTGCAGCTGAGGCCGAGCCTGCGCCATGCACCAGCTGAACCGCCAGCAGCCCAGCCCTGCGGTGCAGGAACCTTTCCTGGAACTGTTTAATTTACTACCCAGGTTGGTCAAACATATTTTTTTGTATCGCATCCAAATGCAGACAAGTGTCCTACTGTATGAGAGTAATTCCTCATGTAAGGAAAGCACCTAAGAAATAATATCCCAACAGATATTAAATAATGTCTAAGTATGATAATAATTTCTTCGCTGCTCTCAGTTTGGAGGGCTTTCCAAAGTCAAACAGATATGGCTGCAGTAGTGATGACACGTTAGTCACATATACTCACATAGTTCAAGGCTAATATTTAATGACTATTTAGCTAAAGGCTACTGTAAGCCTAATTACTTACAAAGTTAGTTAGCGTCATTGCTTAACAGAGTCACAAACTAGTTGTATAGACCAGCCTTTTTCATTTTTATCTGTATATTATATTAGCAATTTCTATACCTAGATCTTTCCTCCCTTCTGTGTTGTCTCCTCTCTGCTATCCCCATCAGCTGCTGAGACAGACACAACCTATCCAATGGAGACTTATCAATAAGATATTCTTATACTACTCAGTTATATGCATGTTTGTAAAAGATAACTTCCAAAGGGGTTTTGTCTGGGAAACTTAATGAAATACCCTGATAAAATTATACAAGTTATTCTGTAGATTTAGTAGGTTTTTATTGTAGAATCTAGGCTCACTGTTAAAACATCTCCCAACAATGTCATCTGTGTAAATATTCACGTTAGTAAAAATAATTGCAAACCATTAATAGTCAAAATACTAACAGTGAATGGATAAATACTGCTTATTTAATAAAATGTACACAGTTCATTTTCCACTATCTTGAGTATCGTTACTGTACAGAAAATTTGCCCGCTGTTTAACACTGAATACATTTAACTATACTAGCTAAAATAACTCTCTGTGAGCCTATTTGTGATTCACATACTCTTTCATCAATATGACCATTTTCATGCCATGATTTTTTTTTTCACTGAGTCATCTTTAGAACAGATTTAAAATCTAACTGTAAATCAAATTTATAACATCTGAACTAATGCCACACTGAACCATTTCACTTAAACGACTGGCATGAAGATCCTGGACTTACAAATCTCATGTAAACAAATCCTACCAAAGTCATCGACTCTAGTTGCGGAAGTGGTGGCTTCAGTGAAAAGGAGATACAAAGCTAAGCCTCCAGAGAACTTTTTGATTTCTCTCTGTATCTTCCCAGTGTGCAAGTGGCCAAGATATTTCTAGTCATTTTGGATTCCAGCTGAGGGGTAAACAAAGGAAGAACACTCTCCTAACAGGCAGTCATTCAGTATGTCCACTCCTAAGAAACTGGAGGTTCAGCATCCAAGAAGGCTTGGTGTATGTTGGTGAGCCACTGTTATATCATGTAGCAAATTTAGATCTGTCAGTGTGTGATCAAAAAAACTGGAGCAACACAGCACAAAATACTTGTTCAATGTAGGCTGTCTGATTCTTCCAAAGTATTAAAAATATTTTGATGGGTTGAATTTTAACTGCCCAACTTTCTAAGTCACTCTATGTTTGATGCTATTCTAAGTTGATATGGGATCAAGTGTAATTTATTCTCCACCGAACCCTGCCTCATGGTCTGGCCAGTCTGAGAGCTTTGTAGCCATGACTCATCCAGATCAGTGTCACCCTACTCTGCAGTAACGCACGTGTCTGTAGCGGCGGTCACGGAAACTCCTCTGATTAACTGTATTTATTCACCTGGAGGCAGTTCTGCATAAAATCGTTACTCTCAAATAAGCACTAGCTTATTACTTCTAAACTTCACTGGGCTTTGAGAAAATGTCTTACCCAAACTTGAATACATCTCTACCCTAATTACATTAAATAGCAACACCTGAGACTTTAGAGTGTTTCTAAATTTTTAAACCGAAAAGTAAAGAAAAGCAGGTTATCAGTTTGCATGGAACCTTACCTGGCACCACAGAGGAGAATCCTAAATAGTCAGCTTTTTACTAGAAAACTAAAATATTCAGAAAATCTTGTTCCATTTTGATCACCACCACTTGGACCCAGGTAGCATTTTACACTAATATCTGGAGTTAGTAATGAAAACAGAGAGTGTATAAAATTGCAGTCAGATTCAAACCAGAAGCTGGTTAACTGTTAATGACAAGAAAAAGGGAGAAGCTGTAAAGTTCATTATCTACTTATCTGCCTCCTAAAACAGCTTTGCCGTGAGCACACCTACTTTGCCTCAATGTCAAACACGAAGTTTTCATCCAAGATGTGGTAGTAAGGCTGAAGTGGGATGAGTTTGACTTCAAAAGATGGAAGCTCTGCATCAAAAAAAACAAGACAAAAGGTCATGGCACACGAGTTTCAAACATACCTTAAACTCCCAGCCTGCGGCAACACCCACTGAGAGAATGTTTTTGTTTGAATCAGCAGCACACTTCTGAAGCAAGTCTCTTTATCATCTTCCCTTACTCTGCTTTTCTTCACGTAGTGGAGCAGTCTTTGAGCACAGAAAATTGATTTATTTACAAGGAAAATAAGCCAGAAGACAAGCTCTAATTGCTAATGGGCATTAAGTGTCCTGGACTAGAAGCAGTCTGAAGTAAACCCACTTTGAAATGGGTTGAGTGTGGACATGAGGGCCTCAGCATCAGCTGTGTCACTCTGCAATTTGCTCCTATGGAGCCCAACTATTTGCTACTGTAGATAGATCCAGAGCAATTTGTTCCTGGGTGTAGGTGTTTGCAGAGGATTCAGTAATCTCCATTATTCTGCTATACCCACTAGCTAAGCTAATATCCGTTTTACTAAACTGAGATTTTTCATATAATCATAAGGTTCTCTTTTGTCTTTAAGAAAACAAACAAAAAAACCCCAACCAACCAAAACACACTGAATTTTACATGAAAGCGTAATTCCAGTGCAAATAAGTCAAGCCATTTCTTACCCTAAATTGTTAAATTTCTACATTTTTTCTTTTTACACAATGCCCTTTCTTTAAAAAAATCTTCTTTGAGTACAGGAATAATTCTAATCCACTTCTAGGCTGAATTCTACTGAGAGAAAAAGGTAGCTTTTTTTTTTTCATCCTAGTGTTTACTGAAAACTTTAGCCAGAATTGCAATGGTTTTAAAATGGAGCTAATCTCCATGTTTTTTTCTGCACTAGGAGAGCCCTTCCAAAAGAGGATGTTTTGTGAAAAACATTAAAGCTACTAAGTCTGTATAAGAATTAAGTTTCTTTTCAAATACAAGTGGAAGGCATACAAAACCAGAGATAGCATTGAGGGACTGAGACACTGAATCTCATCCTTAGTGTCCAACTACAGCCAGGTTTAATCATTGTGGTATATCTTTTAACACATGATGATGAAGTAATACATTTATAATGCAAATTAAATATTCACTTACCATATTTTTTAACTTCAAATTCAGCAGAAACATTAGACATTTCATGCTGATGAAACCAGGCTTCGATTTTCCAAGTTCCAGGCCTGAAGTTCAGATTCAGCAGAAAATAATTAGGATTCCTCAGATATTTTATGATGTTAATATATTTAAATTATCACTAAATGCTACTCTTTTCACTGCTTTGATCTCATTCCAAACTAATTTATTGATGGATTTCTCTTTGCTGGGAGTATCCAGCAACATACTTCCACATGTCCTAGGAAACAACAAAAAAGACTTTATGCGGAACTGCCAGATAACATATTTGCAAACCACGTTACATGCACTGCCTTTGTAAACCCTCAGAAATAGAGAACTGTATTTCCTATAGTTTATCTTCACTGTGATGTGAAAATCAATCTACATCAAATACATGCAAAACACACTGAATATTAAGTAAAAGCTTGAGGATTTGAAGTTAGAGGTAATTAATTACACTTTGCAAACTCAGCCCTTACAGAAGTGCTTTCCTGAATGTAGTCACAGAATTGAGCAGATATTTAGCAAGTTTGCTAAATTTTTCCTTACCAAAACAAAAATTACTTATTGCAGAAT
The DNA here is from genome assembly GCA_013399365.1 of Pampusana beccarii. NCBI lineage: Eukaryota > Metazoa > Chordata > Aves > Columbiformes > Columbidae > Pampusana > Pampusana beccarii. The sequence goes on along the minus strand of VWYH01006326.1, from coordinate 46,622 downwards.
ATTAAAATTGAATTCTGGGCTCATCTTTCCAAGATGCTTAAAGGTAAAAAGATATTAACCATAGGCTCAATCTCTGCCCCATGGTGAAAGACAACTTCGAAAGGTGATTCAAGCAGTTCCGCAGTTAAAAATCTTAAGTACTTCAGCAGGTAAGGGTGATGAATCTGGACGGTTTGATCCTGCTAATAGCAAGTGAGGTTAGTCCTCCTCACTTCAGACTTTTTACTGTGAGGTCTTTTATCTGCCCAGGTCCCCTCTGGCTCTTCTATGCCCAATGGAGAGAAACAGGCAGTGCTGAGATGTGGTACATCTCATCCCCACACAGGCACCTAAAACACATCAGATGAGTTGCAGCCTAAATATGTGGCTTTCTCTACAGTGCTGAGAAGGGAGTGTGGGGTGACCATCCCATGTCAGAGAAGGGCATGTGGGGTCACCAGCTCAGGTTTAGACCCCTGCATGGCTGGAGGTTCCAGGGCTGGATCCAGAGCAACCGCTTCCCTGCCCTCGCACACTGGCAGTGCACCGTGGGGCTTCTCAAACTGTCTGCTTTAGTGCACCTCCCGTTCTGAAGAAACAGTAAAGCAGACAATACACAATAAGAAAAAAAGAGAGGAGAATAGGGGAGCAGAGCAGAAAGAAAAGAAGGACAAGCGCTCCTGTTTTTAGCTTGAAGATAGTTCTGCTGCAAGAGACATTTTGACATGAAGACTGTTCTAATGCACAAGGCACCGCAGTAACGTACTCGGCGATGTCAGGTATTTCAAAGTTTTCACTGAACACTGTTTTTATTTTCCGATCCGACTTTTTAACCACCATCCCTTTTGAATTCTGTTGAGAGACAACAAACATAAAATTATGCATAAGGTGTCAAATGTTTACATCCAAAAGCTCGAATTCACATATTAGTCCTAAGGAAGATGAAGTGCTCTGCTTACTTTCCTACTTCAATATTCACATGTTACATTTTCCTCCATGCTCCTGATATTGGCAAAAAATGACTAGACATATCTCACAATGTGTAAATACTGATTTCTGGAGAGGAGTCACAGCTATAGTTTTATTCTCAGGTATTTTGTCAAAGTTTTTCATAGTTTCTGTGCTGAAGAAGCACTCATAAACAGTGTGGGTTTTTTGTATACTTACTAGCACAGCGACTGTAACTGTATCATCTGCTGGCCTCATAGCATTGTCCAGAATGAAGATCCTGTATTTCACTGTTTAACAGAAGAATAAATGTGTTCACATATTTATTTCTGGCCTTTCTAGATAGTAATTATTACAAGCTCTAAACTGAGTTACTGAATTTAGGATAAAACATTTTATTTTAATGAAAAGAAGTCTGAAAAATTTGAAAAAAGAAAAAACCAAACATTCTTCCACAGGCTTTGCCTGTTACATGACTGACCACATATTTTTTTGAAACTAATTCTGAAAAATACTGAAGGTACTTCACTCACTTTTGTATTCCTTCTGTAGTCAAGGCCTGCAACCAAACTCAAGGACCTTTTTAAGTTCCATGTCTTGTTACTTACTTAAATTGTTAATTAACAAAACAGATGTGGTCTTAAAGTGCAAAGAATACTTATTGCTGGTGTTGCAAGCAGAAGCAATAGGAGTTTTTTCGCAGGTTTCTCACAATTTTTGTGTTCCGAAGGAAAGTCGTTATTAAGCTTTTCAAACAAAAAGGAGCAGATTTTTTTAATAGCTCCTGTTAGGAGAAAAACTGTTTGACGGTGGTGGCGTTTCCACATGTATTGCTGCAAAGTGCAGTGCAGACCCTGCAAAGCCCTGGCTGCAGAAAGCGAGTTCAAAATCTGGCCTGGCTGGTAAGCACAGAGATATCTGGGGTTAAATAAGAAGGATTTAGACCAGGAAGGATCAAGTCATTGTTACTTTTTCTAATAATGCCCTTGTAACATCTATATTCTATATCTGAAATGCAACATTTGTATTTTAACCTGTGGAATTCGGTGTGTATATAGGCTTATCTGTCTGAATAAAAATGTAGCCTTTTTTGGAAGACAAGAGGATGCGAGTGCTGTGAACGGTGTCCTTAAAAAGCTCCCTGCTTTCGGTGACTAGCAGAATATGGGGCTGATTCCTCTTCTTGAAGAGATCCTGTTGCAGAGTCCCTGGCTTGACCTGAGGAGGGCAAAACGAAAAACCCCACGGAGTCAGAAATGAACCTGGTAACTTTGGAGCCACACAGCTGAGGACCAAAACCAGCTGGAGTGCTTAAATGACTTTACGAGCACAATTCAACAGAATATACTCAATTATATCTTTCTTACTGAGTGAATATTTATTTGTAAGTAGATAATACTATCTACTTCCCTCATTTTCTACCACAGAAAAACACATTCTTCTGTCCAATGGCAATAACTCAAGCCCAGTGACTTCAGTCTAAATGCATGTTATATTCAACTTATGATGTAATTTGGTAGCTGTACCAGCATTTTGTAATCCTTCATTTGCCAAAATCTTGGCCCTGAGATAAGAGCTTTACCTCATGCAGGTTAATATGACATTTCTAAACATCCTGCTCAAGAGGAACTTGATCTGAAAGCTCAGATTTTAGCTGTGCACTGTTTTCCAACCAAACAGCCCAAACCAGTACTTCTGAACTAAATACTGCCAGACTTCAATGAATCATATCAGAAACAAATGATGAAAAGCAGGGTGTAAGGTAGAATCAATCAACCTAGAGGTCTGCAGAAACGTCACAGTCTTTGGACTGAGAGCTTGTGAATTTTTTAAGGTTATCCTTAGTTTGCAAAATGGTCAGTATGCCAAAGGCATGAATACAGTCTTAGTTTAAGTGATGCAGAACAACAAACAGTGATAAAACAATTACATGTTTTTAAATTTAATTTCATCACTGATCTACAGTGATGAAAGGATCTTTCATCACCCTGTGACAAAATCTTGAGCTTGCTTGTTGGGCACTAAAGAGCACTCACAATCACCCCTGAAATTACATTAGGCATTGTTTTGTTAGCTGGTTGGGTGAATAAGGTGCTGTTGTCACTGGAACTGGTGTTTTGCCATCTGCCTCTAGGGATTAGTGTTGTCTCTCTTCCAACATATTCCTAGTAGAGAGTACATGATTTTTATTACCAGATTAGAACATCTACATCACTATGATGACAGACTCACCATTAGCTTTTTCATTTCTAGGTAGTTGTTATTTTGGTTAAGGTCAAAGATGATCCTCTCTGATAGGAGCTGATTTCTTGCCTCATCTTTGAAGTATACAGTAACTTGCACAGGGCGCCGTGTTCCATGGACTTGAACTGTTATTGTCTCTTGTGTGCCCAAATGCACCACGTTTGGGGCAGTAATAAGAAATCTAAAACAACATAGAAACAGGTTTTCCAGTATGTAGGCTGATTTTTGCATAATACAAGAATGTCCAGCCAATAAAAAATTTAAAGGAAAAAAGAGTCTTGCAGAACAGTTGAGCTTGGGACTTGTGGAGATCACCTGTTGATCCCCCTTGTTATTCAGAGTAGATGTTTAAAGGCAGTTTCTCTCCAACTGATCCCCAAATTCTGAACCATCACATTTAGGTCCTACAAAAGATCAGTCCCTATACATAGGAGAGAAAAATAATTGCAGTATGTCCCAGGGACTGTCAATGCCATTGATCACCTGGGTTTAACTCAGAGGGAGTTCTATAAACTCAACTTTCTGGAACCTAAGCAAGACCATGCATTAGGAGACAATGAACAGATATTCATAAATGCATATTTGATACTATGAAGTCATGTATCTTCATGTACTAGCACTTACATTATGCCAGCTTATGCTTTAACATGTCAGAAGGTACCAATTTCATATATAACCATATGTATGGGGTTTTAGGTAGCTGATCTTCATTCAGATGTCACTGTTTGTGAAATGCAGTAATGAGAGACCATGAAATGTGAGAACACAGCCCTGGGAAAAGCTGAGTTGGAGGCTAAAGTTGTTGGGATTTATTTTTCTCTCTCTATTGCTTTCCTTTACTCTTAACTCTGCTCTGGTGCTTCTTGCTAATTATTTTCATGACCTGTGAAATGTAGAGCATCATTCTTGCCCCCCCTTTTCTCAACTATCTATCTTTTACACAGAAAAATCAGAGCACTGTGTGAAAAGCTATGTCTTAATAGTATAATGACACATGCGCAAAGAACAGTTCTGAGGCCAAGAAAGCCGTTTTTCAAAAATGGCTATGCTGCAGATTTCTAAAATGGAAAATAAATTATTTTACCACTATCAGAATGGGTTGGCTGAACTTTCTCTTTTTTAATCTTTTTTTTTTGGTAAATGTTTTTTTTCTTTTTTTCTTTCTGAAATGTATAAAATGAAAGGTGGGGTATAGAAATAAGGGAATAAAACATACTTTTTTTTCGAAAGAAACTTGAATTTACTTCCTCTTTTTTTTTTTTCCCTGGAAATAATCATGGTGCACTGAAAACAGAATAGAAATCATCTCTCTCCTTCCATATGATTGGTGAACTATATCATAGGTATTCTGAGTCTTCACACAAATATAAGAATCTTGGGAAAGGAAAACAGAACCACCTTCAATAAACATTGAATGTTTTATCATTTTTACCTATACATTTGTGAAAATACTTTGTAATGTTTCAAGTTTACAATGAATGATGAAACTTGTTTTCTAGTTATATCTACCCTCATGAAACACTTGATTCTGATTTTTATTTTTTTCATTTGTTTAGTCGTCCTCTCTGATTCTTTAGCCAGGCAGGCCTGGTGTCCATATACATTCAAATGCTTGAATGTTGAGAAGAAAGTTTTCATTTTCAGCTGTGCTCATTGTATTTTCTCAATGGATTGAAGTGGTTTACTTTAAAGCTGTCACCGCACCACCCACTCAGAGTCTGTTGGCTCTAGCAAAGGGTGAGTGAACTTATATACAAGACCTGTCTTGGTTGTTTAAAAGTTTACCCATGGGATAGCTCAGACAGACATGGTCACCAGCCTACACTGCCCATAGTCTCAGCTAGATGGACACAAGCCAGATCTCCTCCCAAAGTGTCATGGTGATATTTTCCTGACATAATGTTAGTTTTTCATATACCTAATACATTCAGCACCTTGTGTTTTCCATGCCCAATTGCCTTAGAAAAAAGCTATCTCAGTCCCCATTCCCACTAAGATTTTATCACTGATGACAAAGCCTGTGCTTTACTTAAGATGACATGTGCCTCAAGATGCACCAGTGGTACCCCAGTATCAAGTTTCTATGGGGCTATAGTTTTCATCGTGATGTGGACACTGGAGGTCAACACCAGAGTCTGCAGGAGTCTGCACCTGACTAAAACCTCCTAAGAAAAGAAATAAGTATGTAGGACTGGACATAACCCCAAAGGTGGGCTGACATGGAAGGAGAGAAGGGTTTGAACTGACTACCCAAATATCTCATCAAATCTCTCCTCTGGTTATAGCAAGTACCTGAATACACTTGATCCTGCTGAGAACAAAGCAAAAGTCTCTTCTCCTATACCTCTGCCCTACAGATAAAGGTCAATTCGAAGGAACTTTAACATGCTCCATAGATTTTCTCAGAGTTACATCTATCTCCCAAACCCAGGAATTTGTCCAACTAGAACCAGTATCAACAAATGTAAATCTCCACTAAAATAAAGGATAACTACAGAAAAGCCTGAAGCTCTCCCAAATGTGAAGCCTTTGCTTTCTGCAATGTATAAATCAATTACAGAAAGGAGAGTTATTCTTTCCCAAGATTTTCCAATCCAGTAAATATTATAAACTAAAAATGAACAAGCAGCAATGAAAGCATAAACATCATGCTTTAGTAGGACATTTTTAATTATTTATTTCTAAATGAAGAAATCCTTCCTTAAAAATGCCTTAAAAGGGCAGTTTTCAGCTTTTTAGTTTTTACCTATTTAAGGTTACCCAAATTTTAAGTGGTCCAGGAAACGGGGTTTGTTAAATCTCTATCAAGACCATTAGCATTTTCTTCTTTCTCATTCAAGGGACTTGTTAGGAGTGAAGAACTAATAATAAATTGTACTTACGATGGTGCTTCCTCTGTGTTGGACAACAGTGAACAAAAGCTCATCAAAAGTACCAGCCTTTCCATTGGAAAACTCTACAACATCTGCAGAACAGAAATACCAAACAGCCACTGTCAATCTACCCTTGGGGTGCAGGTTGTAAGGAATAGTCTGATGGCACATTGCAGCAAAGAACATTATCTATCTTGGTTATTTATTAATAACTTTCAAAACTCTGTAACCAATAACGATAGCCAAGCCAGTGATGCACAAATTAATAGCCTGGGGAGAGACATTCTGGACTAAGCCACAATTTCACATTTGATTATTCATTGATTCTCTTCACAGCTTCAATATTTTCACATGATAGCAACTAAAAGTCATGTGCAAGAGCGAAGTTTTCACAAGTACTGCAAAGGCAATTCCAAAATCAAACAAGGCACCACGGCTAGAAGAGTGGCTGCAAAGAACTTCTAAATGGGGACAAAGTGACAGATCCCTTCCCATTACGTAACTCCAGTCATCTGTGTGGTCCAGCACACGTGAGAAGAAGCTCCTTCTGGTTTAGAGAGCACCAAAGGAACTGCACTGGAAGCCAGTCTGCACAACTCAGCCCCAATCTGTAGTGCCTGAAGGGATCTGTCTGCCTTAACTAGAAGTAAAATGGATGTCTCTGTCTGGGCTGCTTGCTCAGCCCAGTTTTCCTTCATAGTCAAGACAGAGGGCTTTTCCAGAGGGTAATTAGTCTCCAGCATAAGCACATAAGATGACTCATCAACTGAAGGCATTCCTGACTGCAGGACAGACTCATAATGTCTTAAAAGGCAGGATATTCAGAAACAGGGAAAAAAATATATTTGAGGAGTAACTGTTTTTGCAGGAACCGGTTTTCATCAAAGGCAAACGAAAGAACAAACTGAAACTCTCATTGGATCTCATTTTTGCCAACTTCTACTGGATTGTTTTCTCCCAAACATAATGTTGTTGACTCATGAGAATGGAAAAATGCCCATCTGATTTAAAGGCGGGTCATATCTCAAAAATGATCACATGGCTGCCCACGAGTTCTGGGGTTAAACTGCCCTTTAATACACCACATTTAAGCCTCTGTCTTTAATTAGTAGCAACAGAATCCTTAAGTCAGCACTCCATTATTTGTGAGGTGAATTCATGCTCACAGCAAGGGCTCACGGCCCACAGTCATGTTACACTGTGAAGGTGAAGGGACCTCCACCTCATCCCACCGCTTGCCCAAGAGCCATCCCTTGCTTTGTTCCTCAGATAGAAGCACCTCCAGGAAGAGCTGCTTCAAGACAAGCAGGTAGGGGAAGAGAAGAAGGTGTAAGGTATCAAGAAACCAGTTCACTATTTTACACGGTGTCACAAGTGTGGTGGGTGGCTGCCTCTGAGACAAAAAGAGATGGATGGTAAGCACCGTCTGTGCATTGCTGGTCACAGAAAGTACCAGAAGCTGTAACAACAAGAATATTTCTGGCTTCAAACTCACACCAGCAAAAGCTAAGTTTTGCCTGCTCTAGGCAGAGGTTTTTTCCAAGAGACATTCAGTTGCCTTCACCCTGCTTTCTTCTGGCTTCAGCTGTCAGTCAGGAGCGTGAAGGTGAGGAAAAGTACCTGCGAATCTTCAGGGTCCAAATCCATGCTCTTCGGGAGATTTTTACAGAACATCATAAATAGGAACTGTTAAGCCCAAGGTCATTTTCACTCTGCCACCCCTCCCCACCCTCTCACTCTTTCTGCAGTTATGCAGTGACAAAACTGATGTATTGCCATGCCAAAATCACATTATTTTCATCAGGGCCTCTGGCTCCCGAACCCATGCTGGGTGGTGAGGAAGAGTAGAGATTTCCACCATGAAGCTGGTTTGTGCGCAAGATAAAGTTTTGGTGGAAGAAGTTCACTTGGAAACAGGGCTCATGCTCTCCCTGGGGAGCAGAAAAGACTTATTAAACCTGCAGCTGGTGAAATAAGGACTTCTCACTCTTGCCTGAACAAAGAGAAGATAATGAGGGGAGTTAATTAAGAGCAGCAATAACTGTGGAGCATGCCATTTTGAGAGATAGTTCCACTGCTAGGTCTTACACAGCTGCTGTCAGTCACTGAGCAATCTCGGTGGCTAAAACAGAAAAAGAAAGGCGTATGAGTAGGTCTTTTTTTTTTTTTCAAGACAAAAACTAAGAAAAAAAAAATCAACATTGTCACTCTCAATGCCCTTTCCTTGAGAAAACATGAGTTCTCCCAGCTGAAAAGTCAACAATTTGCAGAAGTCTGCAACACAACCAGTGTTGATTTGCTACTCCTGCAGCGGCGGGAACGTCAGCTCTGTGCTGCGAGGTCACACCAAAATCTCCCTGTTGTGCCAGGCCTTATCAGAGGGGAGCAGAGGGGCTTCCATTGCCTGGGCTCCTTGTTTGCCAGGGTACCGAGGTCTGTTTGTACAGCTACACAAACAGCCATGGACAAACTCATGGGAAGACATTTCCATGGATCACTTTTTTAAAGGAGACCTTGAAAAAACCATTTTTTTGCTTTCATTTGTTTTTAATTGGATTTGCACGCTTTTGCTTCCTTGTGAAGTACATGCGTGTGTGTACATAATGACTATCCATGGCGATGTGATGCATAACCATTATGTACTTGAATTTAAGAAGGTGTTCTAGCTCTTAATAAAGACATTTTTGTCTCCAAAATATAAACTAGTAACTGCAATTAAATAGGGATCTTTCTCACTGTCTCTCACAAACACAAAAGAGCAAGTGCACACATAACCATTTGTATAACTAGACTTAAGATTCTTTATGCTTTATTTGTCTGTGTCTGGGTTTTTATAAAATGATCTTGCCAATGGTTTTCTAGTTCTTCAGAATAGCTGGGACTGTAGTTTGTAACATAATGCAAAATATTCCAGTCCAAAGCCACATCAAAATAAAACAAAGGAAAAAAAAACTCAGCTGAAATTTTGCAGCACATACATGAAAGAGAGAACACAGAAAACTCACCCTAGAATAACTTCTGTGCCTGTCATTTTTCTAAAGGCAAAGTCCTTTAGTATTTACTCATCAGCTGCTTTTCACCAGGCGTGATATTGATCCCTCAGTTGAGCCACAGTCCAGTACTAGTGAACCCTGATCTCAGGGAGGCAGACTTGCTTTATTTTGAATGTATGCTATGTCTTATTTCAGTAACTTCATTTGAACTTGCTAAGTTTTCACAGTGTTTCGAGCACCAGCAGTAGTTTTTGTTCTTTGGCTTGAAGTACTTCCAAAAGGCTTTATTTCCCTTGATCTGTGCAAATACTGAAACCACCAAGCTCTTACTTCGTTTTCCTCCTGCACTCTTTCACCTCTGCCTGGCAGAAGGGTACAAAGGACAGCTTCACAAAGCACATTTTACAAATAAGCACTGCGGTGATATCCTCTTTGCTGAGTTACAGGGAATTGTGACAAACACAAAAGACAATATTTCACTTCTGACATTTCAGAAAATTAGATTTTAAAATCCTTTTTCAACCTTTTTGGACCATGAAGTGCGGGTCTAATTTGAAAAGTTCCTCTTAACAGCAGGACCTCTTTAGCATCAGTGTAAATTGAGAGTGTAAATTGAAACTATACTTTTTTTCTTTACCATAATCTAGGTCATAAATTAAAAAGTTAATTTAGTTGCTAGTTGCTTTTGCCATGAAAAATTGTCCTTTTTGTCTATCTTTTCTTTAAACATTCCGCATTTAGTGCTCCTATCTGCTGAAAAAAATAACAAAAGAATTTTATTGAAAAGAGGAAAACCAATATATCCGTGGCCTTTTCTGTGCTCACTGAGGAGCCTGGATTTTTAGGGGATTAAGTAACCAGCCTTAGTTTTCCCTCATGGGTTCCTCCATAGTTTTCCCAATGAGTAGGCTCAATTCTGTGATTTTCTTTAAATAGTGACCAAAAAAGAAAAAAAAAGAAGAAAAAATAGAAAAAATATTAAAATTTGTGAAATGTGTACAAACCCAGCACTGCTTCTGGGAATCTAATACATTGCAAAGGTGACCTATATAAGACATTATGGGGTTTTTTTTTAGGTCAAGCAATAATTATATTATGCTACTAAGGTAATATTTTCCTCTACTGTAATAATGCATCCTGTTTTTTAGGTCAGCTATGTTTTTCAGGATCTCAGAGCTTTTAACACCTTTAAGAAGTGCAGGTCAAATTTTTAAATATACCAACCAGAGTCTTACTGAGAGAAAAAGCCATTGGACAGGTCATGGCCAGGAGAAGAGGAGATTTCTGAGCGTGGATGTGGCTCTCTCACCCCACGAGAAAGCAAAGAAGTGCTGGGAATGAGGGAAAAAACAACTTGGCCTACATCACACAGGGCCTTTGTGGTATTGCCATTGCACCCAAACATCCCGACACTCTGTCTGGGGTCTTAGCCTCAAATCCATCCTTTGTGTGTGGTATCTGTTTTGCTTTGTTTTGTTTTCCTTTCAACTTCATTATAAAAACCAAAGACAACCCGTGTTTTTTTTTTCCATGCTACCAACTGTAACAAATACACGTTGCCTACAAAATTTAACATATTTTAAGTATTTTTATCTTTCCCAGCTTCTCCATTCTTCTAGACTGTATATATATATATATAAAACTATCTCTCTAGGAGTTTCTTTTCTTATCCTTCTCATGGGAGAAAAGCAAAAGGCATCTTGAATATATCAGTGGCAAAAGCTAAAATTTTAACCAGTGAGAAGAATAACAATGAAGGTTATACATCAAGTTTTGCGGATTTGGGAGCATATAATGAAATCAGGAAAAAACCCCACCCTTTCATGTAGGTAAAATTTAGAGAAGTAGTTTATAACTATTATTGACCATCATTTCTTGCATTTCCTGACTTACTAAACTGAGATACTCTAATGTTTCAGACAATCACTCACAAACGAAAAGAATAAAAAGTCACGTACCATGTACAACACACTGAGACGTGTGTGCCTGTGTGCTACTGGCAGCTTTCTTTTTTTGTTCTGATCTGCAAATTAAATCTAAAACATTCACTTCGCTCAGTAACTCAGAGAAACATGAGACTCAAGGAAGCTTCTCCACTCCCAAGCCTGGGACAAGGCTCTGCTCTGACCCCATCGCGCTTGGGCAAGTTTAGGTCAGCTCCGCTGGCAGATCAGAAGCTGTCCTACTTTTTTTGGTCCCTTGGTTTTGATGTTCAAGGATGAAATCCAAAGAGAAAGGGGCAAAGGAGACAGGATATGACCATGAGGAGAGTTTTGCTTTCATTGCAAAGGAGAAGCTGCTCAGTCATGGCCTGTTTGAGTGTCAGGAGGTGCAGAACCTCCCCGGGGGGCAGGTAGAGCATCTGCTGTCCTGTTCTAGAGGCGTAACATCTGGGTGACATCTGTAACCACTCAGTGGGACAGTTATTCAGGTAACATGTGCTGATCTCTTCTTTCTGCAGAAATTTAACCATGGAGCTCTGACCCTTTGCAGCCATCTGCTTTTTCGGCAGCTATTTGGATGAACGTTGTTCCACTTTATACTGTCAGATAGGTGCCGTACCCAGCCTGGACATGGTGATTGTAGCAGGCATTTTCCCTCTTGCCAACTCTATTTTGCAGCAAACTACCTCCAGCAAAATGATGTGAACGACAACTCAGCTGCCCTCTCAGTGGCTTGTGTGCAGAGGGGAATACTGATGCCTTCAGAAGGAGACTGGCTGGATGTTCCCAAAGATGGGTCAGGCACACCCTGCCCGGATTATATGGTTTATACATTGTACCTGCAGAAATAATTTGAACACGAAGAATGTTTTCCTGTATTTAGCCAACACCTCCTGGAAGCAGAATGTATCTGCCCTTGCTAATGTGTGAGCACACGTCCTGCTGTGTATTTTTAAGTGTGGGTCACATTTCCAGGCCATTCATGCTCGATTTTGACTTTACTCCTGAATGAGGAAGATGAATTTTTAGGTATATTGGGACATGTTTTTAAACAACCTGTGCGCTGTTCTGGTTCAGCCTGTGGTCCCAGCAGTGACCCTGCGGCCTGCAGCCCTGCTGTGGAAGCCCAGGTTGGGGCTGTGCCTCGGGGTGGTGGGGCAGAGAGCTTTGGCAACCAGTGCCACCCGTTTCTGGGCATGTCTCTTAGCTTTCCTTCTCTACATGCACTGGAGGTGCTTGTTCTGTTCGCTGTTGTCTTGGTGGGGGTAGAAGAAATAAATAGCAGGTTTGAAAGAGCTGGTGCCCACGGCACTCTAAGCCTCAGAGAAATGTCCAGATCTGAGATGTAATTCCCTGCCTGCTCCTGCTGTTCTTGGGCTTGGACACTACCTGGTCCTGCACCCAGAGCCCGCTGGCCTCTGCCATCCAAAGGGTGAGGCTTCTCCTCCTCAAGGTTATATACAGCATGGGGGTGCCAAGAAAGGCCCCTACCAGGCATCCTACTCTTGGGCCATTTTGCTCTGCCTTGCAAGTTTTCCTCATTCTTTGCTGCCACCAGCAGCAGTTTCTTAGGTAAATTTGTAGCTGGCTTCCATGTCACAGGCATTTACATTTCTGCCTGAGCAGTGACAAATAAATGAATAAAAAGCCATGAGAGATCATTAGGAATTACAATGTAATGTGATAGAACACTAAATTTCCAAACACCTCCCTTTTCTCTGGTGATTTCAGTAAAGCTTTTTGGCTTCAGTAAGTACACTGCAGGTGTACATTTAGGCAGCGAGCCCAGCTTCAGCTCCTGGGGAGAAAAGAGTTAATAGCACGCACTTGTATATTATTCTATAAACGCCTGCCATAGGTTTGCTGCATGCGCTCTCCACTGAGATACCAAAAAGTGTTGACTCACTGTGGCAGCACCAATGCCTTTGATCTGCGTCACGTGCGGGATGTTAATATAGTTTAAGACAGAGAATCCTGCAGCTAAATTCCGCTAAACCTCCCAGCGTCTACACATCGCTGTTGCTGCAGCCTTTTGCTTCCAGGGTCTCGCTGCGTCTGTTTGTAAAACAGCACTTAGCCCAGCGGTGGGACAGTCAGGGATGCTGGAGAGAAGCTTGCATGCCTCCAGCAGCGGAGTACGTGCGGAGTCCTGGTGCCATCCAGCGGGCGGCCGTGCGCTCCGCTGTGGAAGCAAACTTTCATGAAGAACCGTGAAACCGCCAGTCCTGCTTTCTGAGACCCTTTTCTACCTCCCACCACAGGTACCAGGGGTAACGGGGAGTCAGCTCTGGGTTCACACGCACACGGGTGGTTTCTCCACAGCACAGGCTGCTCGTAACATGAGCTGTGTCTGAGCTCTGTGACGGTCAATGCAGCCAGTGGGTTCTAAAAAGTGATTTGGGTTGTCCTAGTGGAGGGACCTATCCTGGTCTGCTCTGAGGAGTCCTTAAAAACTTGCATATACAAAACAAGAGGAAAGAATAATACCTCCCACACCAAAGGTGTGCCAGGTGGCCCACTGGGAATTCAGAATCAAACACGCATTGTCTTCTGAGACACCTCTGGTGGGATTCACTGCGGGATACTGGGAGCTGCTCACCTCTTGACATCACAGCCTTCACTCAGCTGTCTCCAAAAACAACTTGCCTGGATACAAGTCCAGTTTTCTACCCAGCTTTTTAACCACGTGCCCAGCAAAAGCAGCACTGTTCAACCCACATTTTAAGGGTAAATTTCTATAAAGTTAGTGCCTTCTCAGTTGGCAGAACAGTTCAGAGCTAGTTGTGAACATCTTGCTCTACTCAGATAAATCAGCCTCATGGCGTTAGACCCTGGAAGGCAAGATGAAATGTTTTGTGCTGACCACCATAGTTTATCCCCAAGAACAAGTCTTATCTCATTTGCGTCCTTTCTGAGGTGATTGTTGCAGTCAGAAGCCTGACCCCACTCCATGCCTTACGGACTTTCTGATTTACTGCAACACACTCCACTCCCTGCAAGTGAGGAGCTTATCTGGGGCCCCTATTCTCTGTTCCAGCTGAATTCCACTTATGACTAGAAGGGAGGAGGAAAGATTACTTTAAATCATCTTTAAGCTCGCCATATTTCACAGTAGGCAGAGGGCTAGCTTCATTTCTAATAGGAATTAAAGTGCCTTGAGGTATTGTGATATAAGGTCAGCTATTTAGGAATGCTAACACCTTTCTGGCACACAAGATTAGGCAGAAATGGCTTTTGTCTCCTCTGTTATAACACGTATCTCTGAAGTTAAAAGAACACAGAGAGAAGAAATACACCTTTTAAGGATATTTATTTCACTCTTATTATTTATTCCACATTACAGTCTGCAGATAGCACTTCTGCCATGGGGGTTACAGCAGAAATAAAGGCTGGCTTAATTGTATTTACAGTGCTCTTAAGGAATAAATAACCCTACCTACAACTCAGATATCTGAAAATCCCTCTCTAAGGAGTCAGGCAGGCTGGATCCCCTATACGGAACTGTCCAAGGCCATATAAAAGCAAGATAATGCGTGTAAGGTACAGAAGAACGCAGCTATGAACTCAGGAAAAACCAACCCATGCAAATGCAGATAAAGAATAAGACATTCCTTTTCTGCAGCCCTGGGAGATATACCTTGACCACATCCTTATCTTCCCACAAAAGCAACCCACAAACATCATTCCTGTGGTTATGTACATCCCCTCATATGTACTACTCTTCTTCCCTGCTGCCTAACCCAGGAATATCTCCTGCCTACATGGTCTTCAATTGCAGAGTCCTCAGTGGAAAGCAGCTAAGACCCCTGAACACAGCGTTACCTACTTAGAAAGAAGCTCACTACTTGTTAGTGGTTGGAGAAAAGAAAATAAAGCATTTCCCCTACCTTGGAGTTTGGAGAACCAGCCAGGTCTTTTCAAAGTCCAAGTTTATCTGTAGTTATAGTGAATCCTTAAATGTGAAGAGGGAACACGGGTAGGAAAATCTATGCAGAGGAATTTGCTCAGACCAATAACATTGTGCTTTATTTGGGACAACAGAAGACTAAGATACTGGGATAAACTTGTGGAGAGGTAGTGGTGTAAGAAAAGTCCCTTGTGTATTTTTGGGAAAAGGAATCACTAGCAATACAAAGACTTAGCTCAAACGTCATGAAACACAAAAGCAAAACTTCGTGCCTGAAGCTCTGTTTTGACCTCCCCATCCCACTCTTTTCTTTGTGGCAGTGTGCATGCCACAAAGGATGCTCTGGGGTGCCCTGGCAGAAGCTCTTCAGCATCCCTGCATCAGTGAAAGGAGGGGGGGTGATTTTCCCAGCGCAGCTCTGAAGAGAAGCGTGTATGTGTGGGTGTACGTGCGGAGGGGAGGGAGCTGGGGACAAGACGAAAAAGAGCAGATACAGGTCTGTGTCCAGTGCAGTCTTTAAAGAGAGTTTGGATGAAATATCACGTTCCTTGTCTCCCTTTACTTTCCAGAAACTGCGGTCTGAGTTGGACTAATTTCTGGTTTCCTTGGAAACCCCTTAGTGAGTGGAAGTTTCCTTGGGACAGTGCAATAGCTGAAAAGAACAGGAGGTGGCACATTTTCAACATTTTCACGCAGCAAAGAATAAAGGAAATACAGGAAGGAACTACAGTAAAGGAAAAACAGCAATGAAATAAAGGGATACAGGTTGAGACAGCTAAGCCCAGACCATATCCAATTTGATATATCTCTGCTGTTAATGATTGTACTAACATCAAAGATTATTTATTTTCTCCATTTTTGTAACGTAATTTACTGATGCCTTAAGGGCTGATTTTACTGGACTCTTAAAACATGCCTGGTCAGTTGTGATGTGTTTCATTTTCAGTACTTTAACATTTTCTGAAAATAGTAAAATGCAGGTGTATATATATATTTTTGTTTTGGTTTGGTTTTTAATTCCCAAAGATAAAATTATCACTGTGTGTCCAGTTTATCACAATCTATATTGGAAAGATAAACATGGCCCTGACTGTTTCCCTTTAAAGTCCGGGTATGTGAGTGATGGCACCAGGCAAAAAGGAGATTGAATTTACATTTTCCAGAAAATTATGAAGCAAAAACCCCAAATAAATAAATTAGAGATTATGTCAGAACTGTTTGTTCTCAAGTCATTAAATTAAGATCTTTCTGAATATTCAACCTGACTTTCTGTAACTAATACCACAGAAAAGTGCCTTTTAATCTGCAGGGACCCTCTTGGCCTGCTTAGTTTTCTCTACAGTACGCATTTATCTCCCTTTTCCTCCCTCCCGATCTATTTTAAGCAATAGGTTCACCTCACACTGTGTGACAGCAGCACGAAAAAGCCCCGTTTGCAGCCAGTGTTGGTGACTCACCAGGTCGGATGCTCCTTGTGTCTTGAATTCTCCTTTTCGCTTTGTTTTACGAGTAATTGCCCCAGCTCGGTTAATGAGAAGCAGACAGAAGGTTGGGTCTGAGTGCTCCCGTGGGATGGCGAGGGCTGGTCTGAGCTGGACCCAAGCAACCTCTCCTGCTCTGGCCAGGGGTGCCAGGAGCCACTGAGGAGTTAAAGCCCACGTCCATGGGCACTCAAGAGGGGATAAAGCAGCGTCTTTGAAGTCCCTTTGAGAAATCTTGGACAACGTCCGACAGCAGACGGCTCTTCTTTGTTTAACAGCCAAACTTCCTCATTCCCTGGGCAGCTGATTAGCTTTTAACTTCATACCTTCACCAAATGAAAAATATTTGCTTGAAATGTCTGGGGACCAGGGCGAGAGGACTCAGGTGGCGCTGGGAGGATCCCATGGCCCTGGCCCTGGGGGGCACATTCTCACTGACTGAGCTGCTGCCTTCCCCCCGTTTGAGGCATTTTGAGGCCGCTCTGCTAACGAGTGACCCAACCCAGCTCTCGGCAGTCACTGAAGAGGAGCCGAGAGACCAGCGGCCCAGGAGAGGGGCACAAGGAGAAGCTGCTGCCATGGCTGTTGTTTTCCAGCCCTGAGGCTGCAGGCACTTAGGAGGGGAAAATCCTGCTACTGCAGGCTCTTGACATGAAATAAATAGAAGAGGCACTGAAACATGGACTTTTAGAGACCATCTGTCGTCTAACTTCTTTTTTTCTCAATGCATTTACTCGCTGCTCTCTAAACAGAAGGTATTTTGGAGGACTGGTTGTACCGCTCCCTGGCATCCTGCAGCTGATCACTACTGAAAAGCTGGAAGTAGAGACTGCAGCTGATGATCCCTGGAGCTGCAAACACTGAAACCGCCATACGGGAGACAGTCCTGAATGCCACCGGTTTGTTTAATCTGGATTCCAGCAGCGTGTATCAAATCTTCCTGACTCCAAGTGCTGGGAGGTACATTGTCAGGTTTTGGCTGAGGGTCTGGCTGCTGTAATTCCTCCCAGGCAAATACACCTTAAATTCTGCTTCCCAGCTTAACACTTCATCCTTGTGATTTTATCTGAGGGATTACTTGTAAATAAAAAATGTGTTATATAATACAAAAATTTAAACACACACACATGAAATACAGACAATTTCAGTATATTGGTATCTGTTACATACTATATAAAATGCACAAACATACATAAGTGTCTGTAAAGTTTAAAACATATTACATATTAAAATCTATTTAAAAATTACATAAGAATAAAAACAAATTCTGTGTGTGTGTTTGTGTGCATACACATGTAATTGTTGGAGTCATACTTTGAAACCAATCATTTTGTCGGGCAGTAGAACTTCTCAGCCACTTCATGAGGAGGCTGGGTTAACGCATATTACCACAGCTGACATTTCCAGATGGGAACTACAGGCAATACCTAAATGTGGCAAGATTTTTTTTTATTTGTTGGCATCACTCTCACCATTTTTAATGACGTTATGGATGTCAAATGCAGAATTCCTGAGGAAACTGAAACTTCCTGGGGGAGAAATATTTTGTTGACACAGTCATCTTGAGAGCCAAATTAGGAAGGAAAATCAAAGCTGCAGTGCAAAAACCCAAAAGAGCTCAGACTTACACTGTTATTTGTGGTCGTGTTCTGAGTGCAGCGTTGGAAAATCACTGCAGCTGAGGAAATGGTCATAAATGGGTGCAGCGACCGTTGCAGGAGTTGTGCACACAAACCTCTTTGTGCTAATGTTTGATAACAGAATCTGAGTTTCCTGGACAAGCTGTTTAACTATACAACTAGTCCAGAAAAAAACTGCCAGCAAGAGAAAATAGTTATTGAATTGATCACTTGGCCTTGATACATAAAAGCAAGAAGTGGGTCCTGCTTCTGAAACTCATCTTTTTTGAGATGTCAGTCCAGTTAAAAACATTTGAATTAGCAATGAGACATTTGCAGCCACTCATCACTCTGGGTGCTTCCTGCAGGCAGGTTTGTGCCCCAGAGCACAGGCCGCTGTGTTGGGAATCACCACTGGTGCACCAAGCTTTTCCCATAACTGAACGCGGGATGTAGACCTTTAATCAGCAGTGACTGCTGCACTCTCCTGTTGCACCTCTGGTCAGCAACTTCTAAGTGTTTGTGCCCCTCATGACACAGCCCATAAATGATTTTTTTTTTTTGGACCTTGTTGTTAAAGTTCACTGGGGCACAGTGTAGCTTGCTGGATTGAAAGCCAAGTCTCTTGCCAAGAAGTGGAAGAGAAGCCCAGACACATCCCCACGAGCTACTTCTTGTAAATAATTCGGTATTTGTGTTTCTTTCTCGCCAGGATCATTTTGGTGCCATTAGAAACATAAGGAAAAAAATACATCAGTGAAAGAGACACTTGATAGCCCAATAAATGTTCTTTTAGCCTTTTGTTATGAACAGCAGAGGATAAATGGAGCATGTTTATAAGGTAAATAATATCAACAGTATATTTTACATCTGCCCCCAGTTTCCTCTCTCCAGATGCTTTACCTCATTCCGTTCAGATCATAAGCCTTCCCAGGATATGCGCCAGGAAAGGGCTATGGACTCATGCCACCATTTCAAGCAGCCCCCAGCAGGAGGTCTTGGCAAATGTGATGTGCAGGTAAGGCAGCTGTTAGACCTGAAAAATGGAAACTTTCATTCTCTCTTAACCTCGAGAAGAAAAAAAAACACACCACACATTATGTTTTTTATACATTATATTGTCAATCCCAAGCCTGGGACTGGCGGCTCTTTGTACAACTGTTAGGGCATGAGAGTGGCTCTGCTGGGTTGGGCTGACTGTGACCAGTGGTGGAGTTGTAGGGAAGAGAAAGGAAAGAGAAGATAAACAGCTTGATCCTTCTGAATCCTTCCAGCTTTTTCTAGTTCAGGCTTTCTGAACCAACTGTTGAAACAAATTGCTGATCTTGATGGACTTTTCTTCCATGAATTGTACTTCTTTTCCAGTTTGGCATCCTTCACTTAAGAGTCTTTTCATTTTGGGTCAGATGACTCGGTATTGCCTACTTTGTTTTCATCCTGGAAGCAAGCAAATTTTGTTGAGTGGAACCTCTCTAAAATATTACAAGAAACAGTGAATTGTTGCTCCTTATTCACTGTCTCTGTAACATTCAGGATTTAATTCACCTGTATAATACTCTCCCTTGGGTATTACTTTCTGAGAATTGAAGAGTGGAATAGAATCTTATCTGTTTAATCTCTCCTCATGGGGAAGACATTACCTTTTTTTTTTTTTTTTTTGGTATTTGCTGTCTCATTTAGTTCCATTATGTGCTTCTTTTGGAAGGGAATGTAAGAGGGAGAAAAGGAGAAATTAACATATTATTAAAGAGGTGGATACAGCATGCACTTATCCAGAATGCCTCCTCTTGTGTTCCATGGTAACCAAGCTAGAGCTTTTGCTACAAAAATGGTGGAAAAGGTGCTACAGATGATAATCGTTGCACCTGATCATCCAGTTGCACTGGTTTAACTGGAGCACTTCACTTTGTGTAGATGAAGATTCATGCTTTACATGTAAACTTAGAGTCAAAAACCCACATATCATGAAAATGCAAGTAAGAGGAGACAGCAGAAATCCAGTGCATGCTTGAGGATTGCCCGTGACATGAAACAAGATGCATCCTTTAAAAATCTTCCAGCTGTTCCCTTCATTTTTACTGTAAGTCAGTGGTTACTCACCGAAGCAAGAGTAGTGCAAGGTAAATTCTGAATGGATCATCTCTTCATATAAATAATAAGAAACCCAAAACTTAAACAGTTACTTGAGAGTAATTTACTGAGCAGCTTTCAAAGATAAAGCATTCAGTGGTAGGAGCAGACCTCTTTTGGGGTAGGAGCTGAGTCATTCTTTCAGAAGGCAGTTAGGATGCATTAAAAAAACCCTGACTCCTATAAATGCTGAAATGTAGCCATGCTTGGGCTGTGAAGAGAGTCATCCCGGACCTGATGGAACACACTTGGACACCCTAAGGAGTATCAGAATCCCACTAAGTGTCAAAAAACCATGGATGTAAATTGCCCACTGTGGACTATCCTCGAGTGGAAGATTAATGCTCTTTGATTTATTGATAGTGCTATAGGCCCGTGACCAGACTCTTTATTCATTTACATCATATATTGCTATTTCTATTGGACATAAAACTCTTCTAATCTGATTTGCCCTGGCAGAAATCACAACACAGAGCTCATAGATAGGACACCGGGTGGCCCAGCTCAATCTGAGGAACTGCTAAGAGTATAATCCAGATGAGCAAGTTTAGTGGGAGGAATCACCGCCTGCTGGTTTGTCCTTTCTTATAGCAGCTGGTAAATATACTGTGAGTGTTACTCGTGTAACGAGCCATGAAGTAGGAGACTCAGCTTCACTTGTCAATGAGTGTGGTACAAGACCGGCTGTCAGCACACAGGAACACCGCAATCCAACCCACAAGGCACCTGCAGATGTCTAGAGCTTTTTGATGTTCTGGAGTTGAAAGAAAAATCCCTCTCTGAGCCATGAGTGCAACCACAATGATTAAAAAACAGCCCCCGCTCTGAGCACTTCACGACCAGAAAACAATCACTTTGGGAACAAAGCAGTGAGGTTTATTGCAAGCACAGCAGTAAGTCCATGTTCTTCCATCAATGAGACAAATTAGTTTTTCTTAACACTCCATTACTGACCCCTCTTCACAGTGCGATACTTATACACAAATTTTAGACCAGTAACCAAATCAGAAGTAATTTTATTTTTTTTTCTTCCTGATACAAATGCCAAATATCACAGCCAGAGACATAAGCAAAAAAATTATTCCAAATAAATATGCATGGAAATATTTTTGACAGCTTGATAAAAAATTTAAACACAGTAATTATTGTATAAAGTGTTCAAAAAATGGTATTACTGCTAGCAGAATAAACATCTCCAGGGAAAAGAGAACTGAATACATAATCTGGAAACAGATTAAATATATATATATAATATACTCAGTTTATTGCATGGATAAATATTAACATATTTGTGCACATAACTGGGAATGAGGCACTTATTCAGGTTAGTATAAACAAGGCCACTTGTTAAGTAGAAGGGAAAATGTTAATAAGCCTCCAAAACATCTTGCTGAAATCTAAAACCTTGAAGCCATAATAAAAAAGGCATTGCTGTTACAGAGGTATTTGTAGTTCACTGAATTGTAAGAAATCCACTTTCTTAAGAATGGGACAAATCTGGCAGGCCTTACTGAAAACATTGTTGTTTTTTTCCCAGACTTTGATATTGAACTCATGAATCTTACTTATGCTTGCCCAGCTTTTCAGTGCTTGCTTTGTGTTTTTCTTTGTTATCACTAGTTTGCCCTATTGTTTTATATATTGCTAGAAAAACATTAGTTTGATAATCCCCATCAACCTAAGCATTTTACAGGGTTGTAATCAGATGCTATTCAAAGCAGTGATCAAGTTGTTTACCAGGCTAGATATTTGGCTTGTAGAGCACATGGGTTTATTTATGTGGTTTTATAAAAAGAAATAATATTAATTAAAAAATATTTTGCCTGCAAGTAACTTAAACGATATTTCAGTTTGTTAAAATTCAAAAGCAGGAAAATAGCTCTACTGATAAACACCTAATTTCTGTATTTTATATATATATTTTTAAAAAGATCTTCTCTGCTTATACAAAACAGGCATTTTATAAATATTAAAATGTTCTATTATTTACATGTGTCCCATTTTACTGTAGAATCATTGACTGCTATCATCCAAACATGAAGGCTCTAGGAAACCAATTCTGCATTTCTCAGTATCATAGTGATTTCACATATAGGCACAAAGGCAAATTTGATCTTGGGTTACATCTGCAACTTAGCTGTGAACTTAAACTAAATATAAAAAGTATCTGTGAGTTAAGTCTTTGATCAATCTTGCACACACAATACATGGATCACAAAACCAGGAACTTCATTAGAAGAGTGAATTAGTGTCAGGTGACTAGGGAAAAGGTCTAATGCACTGGGCACGTCTTGCGGATAATTGTTTCGGGCTAGAACTCAGATTAATTAAAATAAAAGACGACTGCATGATTTTAGTCATGGAGTTTGACCCTTAGGTTTCTGCAAACATCCTTCAATTAAGCAGTCTGAGTCACAGTCTTCAGAAAACCTAGAAAAGGTACGATAGATTCTGACTTGATTCGTTTGGTGAAAAATCTTATTAAATGAGTGAAGTCATAACAATATAAATCCAGAGCAAGAGAGATCAGCGTGAGTCCCTCTGTGGCATATTCACACTGTACGACGAATCAAAGCACAGATATTCCCAGGCTAGCAGACCGCAACACTTCTGAGTCTTCATGGCTCAGAGCACGACGGTGCAGAATTATGAGGTCAGGTCTGTCTGTGCTGGCAGAACACCACGGCCAGGCCAGGCAGCCTTTTGGGTAGATTTTTCAGTTCAGAGGCAGCATCGTGTGCTTGCAGCCAGGCTGCTTTCCAGTTAGATCCTCCTCAGCTAACTCAGATCTCTGTGGCATGGCCACCAGAGTACCAAATGCCAAGTGAAGTGGAGCTGAAGATAGCTCGGGGGCTTCACGAACCCACCACCACAAGATGGTGGAAGGGAAAAGATATTTTAGCAACAATTTCAACAGCCTGATTCAGATTTTATATAGTTTGTATAGTTTAACTCAACTGACTTGAGATTATTTATTGGTATACAACACTAGCGTGACAAATAGAACAGTTTGTCCTCAAGGTTACGTATCTTTCATGGCCAAGTATTTGGCAGGATATCTCTGGGACAGAACAAGTCCTGTCTGGATAAGAACTGACATGGGACACTGCTGATCCAAACTTCCCTGGAATATCGTGCTGTCATGTTACCTAAATCAAGAACTCTGCCAGAAAATTAGAATTACTCTTGAAAAAGTAGTCACTTGTTTAAAAATGCCCAACAGTGATCCAGCATGTTTGTCAAGATGTGCTCTGATTGTACAGTAATAAATGCTACTTGATTTAATCAAATATCAATTTTTTCATCACTTTGTTGCTTTTTAATATGGCAACTGACAATCACATGCTGGATTCAGTATCATGATTCCTTGGCTCAGTTCAGGCAGAACCTTGTCCTCTGCATTTTGAATCTAATTCTATCATCTTCTCTAGGTACTGAAATACTAATTTTTGCATTTCCCAGCAGTGGATATGCACTAACAAATATAATTTACCTTACAATACTTCCATGATCCGTTATGAACTTAAGAGGACATAAGCATCCAGTTTCTGTGAAACAACAAAATTCTTTCTGGATTTGTTGTATACTTTGGCTTTATATAAACATAAATAAGGAAAAAAATTCTCAGATTAAATAGCTGAATAAAAGGTATCGCATCCTGTGACATGCAACTGATTATAATGCTATGCTGTCTAATCTAGCTGTCTTTTGAAAAAGTTTGGTTACATATAAGTAAAAAAAAAATCACTGGTATAGCTTAAGTGAAGTCGAAAGCTTATAGGAGGGAGGATTCACACCTGAGGCATTTCAGCACCTTTCAGACTATTTGTAGACATTGATTTATTTGTGAGAAACAGTACAAAATTTAACTGAAGTGTGTAAGTATTCCTCCTCTCAATATTCTGTGTTTCCAAAGAAACAGATTTCCTCTCTTATTGCAGACAGGATATATAGCACCTTTGGATAGTTTCTTCTACATTTTTAAATGTCAGAGAATACAAAACCAAAACAAAAATCTCTCCCTTACAATGCAGTTCCTTGAATTGCTGCTTAATATTAGTGCATGATGTAGGGATGTCAGGATTCGTTATGGAATCTTCTATCATCGATAGTGGCAGCAAGAGTTCAAGATAAAAAAATTCAAGTACACCAAGAAGCATATGAACTTTTTATTCCCCATGAGTCACCATGATCTGCTGCTAAGAAAGTGCAGTTCAAGTTTTTTTTGAGGCACTCGGGAGACTCTGGCTTGAATCCTGAGGTCTTGGAATCAAACTTCCGAGCTGTCGCTGGCGTAATTATATGGTGGCATCATTGGTTCATTGCTGCCTGACTTCTTTGTAGCTTCCTTCTCAGAATTTTGTTTCCGTTTTAGCAGCAAAATGATGATTGCAATTAAGCAGATGGCAAGGAAGATGGCAGCAGCTCCTCCAATGATTGTGACTACACCAACCCCTGCACTTTGGTTATTCAGTTCCCTGGGGAGAACGCCATTGACCGCAACCCCCCTTTGAGGAACCTGTTTCTTGTTGGTGCGATCTAGTGCTATGTGCTGTATGTTTGTTCCTCGGTTGTTTTCTGCTCCAATGCCTTTTGCAAGTTCTGGGGCCTGCTCAATTCCCCTCTTCTGACGTCTCTGTGTGGATGCTCCTGGGCTCCCACCACTAAAGAGCGAGTGGTACTGGTGCTCCACGCTTCTTTTGCCAATTCCACGGTTAGTATTCTCTTTGGAACGTACAGTGTAGATTGTATGGACATACCACTCCCTACCCAAAGATACCTAGAAAGACACAAGTTTTTGTATTTAAGCACACATGTACACAATCTGGACAGCACTATACACAGAGGAAATCAACCACTGTTCTGAACTGATTGCCTGAACTTGCAAAATCAAGCACGGATAACCCCCACTATGTGCCAATGTGCCCCAGAGAAATCATGTTTTCTGTCAAAATTTTAAGAAGGGGCCTCTCCATGGGCAGAATTTATGGCTATTGGGTGCAGATGAAGAAGCATAACCGTGTCATTTTTTGATGCTGTTAGCACAAATGGCCATTACAAAGAACTTTGGCTGTAGATAGGCTATGGAAGAGGACCTTCCAGCCTGGCTGTGGCTCTATTTCTATCTTAACATAGGAAAACAATTTTTTACTGTGAGGATGGTTAAACATTGGAACAGGGAGCCTCTGGAGTCTCCATCCTTGGAGATATTCAAAATTCAACTGCACATGGTCCTGGGCAATCTCCTCTAGGTGACCCTGCTGTCTGCAGGGGGTTAGAATAGACAATCTCCAGAGGTCTCTGACAGCCTCATCCATTCTATGATTCCGTGATTCCCTGAAGTTTGTGTGAGATGATGCTATCTTCTCTGAATTTGTCTTGTCTTTTCTGGATACATAATAAATTTGGACTCCACAAGGTCCAGTAGGATTGTTTGAATACTTTCTTAAAGCTACTGCCTGATAATTTCAGTGGTTGCATCCAACTTCTGTTATTGTGCGAAATAACACATTTCCCATCTTATTCTTGTTTTTCTAAGTCTTTCTCAGGACACACTGCTCCTTCATATTCTCATTCTTTTTACAGAATGAG
The DNA here is from genome assembly GCA_013399365.1 of Pampusana beccarii. NCBI lineage: Eukaryota > Metazoa > Chordata > Aves > Columbiformes > Columbidae > Pampusana > Pampusana beccarii. The sequence goes on along the minus strand of VWYH01006326.1, from coordinate 20,913 downwards.
GACAAAAACTTACTGCATTATTCTTCATGTAAAAAAATTAATTTTGCGGGGCCAGATTATGAAACCTGCTTTATGCTGGTAGGTGGGCTGTTCTCTTAAATATTCCATTGCTTACAATAGGACCTTTAACATTGAAGTGGCCAGAAGAAAGATTAAAGTCTCCTCAATATTTTTTCTACTAATCTATACAATTCAGTTTGGCATGCAGTGTTGCAAATACTAAAGAGACAAATACTGAAGAGACGACTCCTGGCTGGATTATATAGTTCAAAGGGATGAATGCACACAGCTGACAAGTTATACTGAATTAAGAAGTAGCTGCACCCTCTAGATGACGATTTCAAGGCTTTCCAGTGTTTAGGTGTTTCACAAGGTGCAAGTTTGTCAGGAGAGAATGACACAGAAAATGCTGAGTATCAATGAGATTTTGATGAAGCTCACTATAAATGCTTATGATTCCTTTATTTTTTTGTCTTTGACAAATGAGATAGGAAGCAATAAAACAACACTGTGTAGCAGGAAACTTAAGTTCTTAGAAGAAATGTATAAGAGTAATTTGTGTAATTTCTAGTTAGACTGTGGAATTAAGCAAGAGGAAAGCACAGTAACCCCAAAGGAATATTTTAATAAGTGCTCCATATTTTATATCTAGAAATTTTTAGGCATTTATAATCCTGTTTGACTGTCACTGGAATCAGAATAAATTTTTCTACTGGCTTGCAAATGTTTCTTTCTTGGTTCAATATTCTCGCTAACAAGCTACAGAAATCATACCTGAAATAGAGGAGTTGAGTCTACTTTAAATCCATCAGAGCCTGGCTGTTTAACTAATGCAATTGCTTCAGGATCATCTATTGCAAGTTTTGCATTAAAAAGCACATTTCCGAAGCTTGTGTCTTGTGTCTCTGGCTGAGCTTTGTCCTACAGGGTCAAGGAGGAAAAGAAAAAAAAGTTTGTAAAACTCAGATTAATTTATTCTAGGGAAAAGTGTTCTAATATTTACATGCAATGTATATATTGTGTTATTTACACATGCTGTTTTATGCAATTCAGTGTAATATGAAGAGAAAATACATGAGAAGCAATTGTGATCACATCTGACTTGTACTAACTTCCATTTGATCTCTTGCCTACAGACTTTTTTGTTGAAACACAAAGGGGAAACACTAGAGAACCAATATAGCTACATTTCTAAAATAAAATAGATACAGAAATGTGGTCTGAAATAAAAGTAAGAAGTCTTTTTCCCAGTTTAAAGAAGCTACCTTTCATTTCTATTTACAGATATTAAAATAAATTAGTGTAGATAATTAGATAATCATGTTACTTGAAGTTAACTCTAAAAGTTAGGCATCAGGTTTGTAGTTGTCTAGGCTTAGTGTATAATTATTTTCAGAAGGGAAATAATCTCAGATTCTAAGCCAGCTTTACAGGTATCTCTCCCTGCTGACTACAGAGGCAAGTTGGATGACTAACTTTACATTATACACTAAATTTTGGATGGCTAAAGATGAAGCAAATTCCATACCTTAACTTGCTTGTCTCCTAACACTCCCTGTATGGTCAATGGATATAGACAATACAGAGAAGAAGCCTATCTTGGGATTCTAACTTAGGTCAAATTCTAAATGATGAGAGTCCGCAGCAAGATTAAGAATAGAACCAGAAGGAAGAAAGGTAAGATATTGACTTCATCAGTTCATGTTAGCCTGGAGCTCAAGTCAAAAAATTGGCGCCATTGAGATAATTTAAAAAACAAAACAAAACAAAACATTGGTTTTGGATAAAAAAGAAGTTAGAAAAAAAAATTAAAATATATATGTGCATCCTCCCAGAATTAGAACACTTACCACAATCTTAAACCTGTACAGAAGGGATGGAGAATCAGCAAGGCACCCGTATTCAGTGTTGGATGGATTATATTTGGGTACATATCCATCAGCTCCTGTGCACAGGAAAACCTTCTCGATGCTACAGTAGAATGAATCACCCAAATTCTGCACTGGATCCACCATCACCCGACCATATATGACATCACCTGTAAAAAGGGCACACAGTTCACATCCTATTACACTGGAACATTCAGGCCTACTGAGGCTACGTTAATAGGCCTAGTTAGGAAACTCAGTGTAATGTGACTGCAGTTTCTGGTCATGTCAAAAGTCTGAGCTGAAGATCCTTGATCTGGCTACAGCTATATCCAAAGTCTACCTGAGGAACACTTGGTACTCAGCTTCCAGCATGGGAGGTTGCCACTGGCCATGATCAGAGGGCACACTCTTACATGCACCCCTGGCCACATAATAGCAGTAGAAGGTCATTTGCTGTTGCTATAACCTAAACTGGTGCAGGGGCTTCTTTAATGTCTGGGCTATACTGGGAGCCTCATTCAAAAAGAGACATTATATAGTCCTGTGCACCAGAACAGGGTGTAGGTTTTGGCCTCCTGACATTGCATGTTGTTGAGAATGTTGAGATGTTCTTTTTTATGTCAGTAGAATCCTGTTCAGGCTGCATAAGAGTTTACTTATGCTTGGTCAGACTGGCACACTGTACAAGTGAATGAACATTATGAAAAGTCACAGAGACATTTTCTGAGACTTGGCTCCCTACTGTGTAATTGCATTTCAGCTGCCCGATAATGTTTAAGATAGAACATGCAGTTAAGGCCTGTATCACAGAATCACAGAATGTTAGAGATTGGAAGGGACCTCAAAAGATCATCCAGTCCAATCCCCCTGCCGGAGCAGGAACACCCAGATGAGGTTACATAGGAAGGCGCCCAGGCGGGTTGTACAAATAACTTGGGCCATTGCTATGCAGGGAAGAAAAGTGTACTATAGGTAGTGGTCAGAGACATTTGACAGAAAGTGATTGGGAAGGTTGAGAATCTGGAAAAGGAAAGGAAAAGTGTTGCTTTTACAACAATTTGGAGCAACTGTAGGCTTTGAGAGAGAGAGACCAGGCACCTGGTGTTCAAGAGACCGTGCAAATACATCACAAAAGACAGTTACATATGTATGCAAGGTGCTGGTACTCCAATAAACAGGCAAAACAGGCATCCAAGGAAAGCAGAAAAATTACGTGATTGCTTAAGTGCACTGTCAGATGTCTCAAATGAATCAGTTTCCCCACCCCAGCCTGGGCAGTGGAGGGCAGGGGGAAGGGAGAAAGCCTTGATGTTGTTCAGCAACAGCCAAAACACTGGCATAGTATCAAGGCTATTTTAGCCACAGATGCAAAGCACAGCACCATAGTGGCTGCTATTAGGAAAGTTAACTCCATCCGACAGACCCAGTACACTCACCCACAATAAAAAAATGTGTGATATTCACTTATCAACTAGAAATGTTCTTAATATGAGCCAATATTTATAAAGTGCTCAGCTTTTGAGAAATGGCCCCAGTACCGTAACCCTCAGACATAACAGTTTCAGTGCAGATTGGCCAACAGCTCTGATGGAAACTGCCATGTAGGAAAGGCAAATACAAAAGAACACAAGCAGCAAGCCCAAACCCTAACTCCTATCTTGTTTTGTTTCAAACAGGATCCTGATAGTGCAGAATACATATTAACTGTGCTTAATCTGTACACAATTATACCTTCTGAGAAAGCAACATCACTTTCTTGCCCAAAGCCCATTGAGCCATCAGACAGCCAAAGTGCCTTTTTGGAGAGGAGGAACATCTGGGTGTTCAAGCTGAATTCAGCAGCCACTGGGTCACTGACCTGAAACACAACAGCATAAAGCTCTTCAACAAGTATTCTTTAATGACTCCTAAAACACAGCACGACCTTCTCCCAATGTACATTATTTATCAGCTCTGCACATCTACATGTAATAATACAGTTTGACTAAAAAGATTTTTTTTGTGCTAGACTTATCTTGCTATATATTTTACATGCATACAACCTTTGGGTTATCTGTCTCTGTGATATTTGATAGAATTCTAGGTTAGTTTCCAAATCCCAGCCAAGGAGGTACCCAAGGCAACTTATGTGTGGGGGTAACATGAGGAAAATATTTCCGTCAATAACTTGTCTCCCTCTGACTCATTACAGAGTGTTTTGTCTATCCCATTTTCATTCTTACACCCAAGTCTCACCTCTGCTTCTGATCCTCTGCCAATTATTTGAAAGTACACATTACTGAGGATTTATTTGCAAGTATCAGTTCTGATGTGCTGCAGGATATCAGATAATGCATGTGAAAATGCACCAAACAATTTGAGTATCTTTTAATGCTAATATTTATCTTTATATATTTCACACAGTTATCTATGGTTCTTCCTAGATTACACTAAAATAAAATAAATCAGTACTATCAGCAGCAGGTTGTTATTGGTCTGTATAGCATGAGAATGCAAACTATACAGGGACATGGCAAAACAAAAGGTTAAAAACATAGTGAACAGAAGAACTGGGGAGAGCTCAAAGTTCAAGAAGATGCAATGTACCTGATGAAACAATCTGGATGCACACGTTCAAAAAAAAAGATAAAAGAACAAGAGGCCATTAAACAAATAAAAAAAATGCTAATGCATATATGTATATTTATGTATATGTATGTGTGTATGTGTGGAGAGGAAGGAAGGAAAACAGAAAAGAAAACATTCTTGCTGGCTCACAGACAAGGGGCTCATGGAATGAGATGTAACAATATCAATAGAAACTACTGCTGCAAGTTATACAGCTGACATATTAATTCTTCTTTAAATCCTTTTTTTCACAGCAGAGTCCCAAAACTATCAAAGCAACAGGATTTGGCAAGAAGAATGTATAGCTGAAACATTTTTATAAGCCCACTGCTACTCTTCAGAAAGAGGAACTGTAATCCCATAGCCTTTTCGCGGAAATAATAATTAAAGAAACAATTTCCATTCTCTTTGGAATGCTTTTTTCTAAATGCCTGGGATTCAGGCTATTGCATTGCAGTCCCACAGCTTCAAGCACCTGACTGACACAACTGTTTTCCAGCTGTGGTTCTGAAAGAGAATCAAGCATGGCCTCATCAGGCTCTTCCTGGGCAGAGTACGTGTCCACTGAATAGGAAACAAGAAGCGTGTATTCAGGTGAAGGCGCTGGACTTCAGCCACACAGTTTACAACAACGGTTACAGCAATGGCCTGGAGAAATATTATGCATATTAGCTGTGAATACATCTCTTAGGTATCCTATTTTGAGTTACTGTATTTATTTCAGTTTTATGTGTAAGTGCTGACAGTGGCCAACCCATAGCTGTAATACATGACAATAGTTTAAATGTAATTATTTTCATGTGCATTTGAGGCATTTTAAACAAGAGTTCTTAGAAAAATAATCTGTGAGGATCTGATGGGTGAGAAGAGTACTGTCAATTTATTCTGCCTATTTGCCATGCCCATCAACTCTACATATGGATGATTTGGGCACAATGCAGATCACTCATGGTGGACTTCTCCACCTTCATGAGACCAAAGCCCATGAGATACTTGGTACCTCAGGAAGCAGAGAGCTCCTGAGACTGGTCCACCTCCAGGCAGCAAGTAACCTGATTATGGAAGTGTTTCTCTTGGGAAATAGTTGTGCACATTTTAAGAAAGAAGACACTGAAAGGACTGGGAAAAAGCAGAGCTTGGAGGTTGAATGCTGTTCATGTACAGGAAATCCCAGAGCGAGATAGTGGTGATAAAATATTCACTAGTGTTCCAGGTTACCTGCTTCTCTCTTCAGGGGCCACAGAGAGAGGAGAAAGGAGATGGGCATATACATGTTAAAGATGGAAATGTTGAACCAAAATCTCCAGAGGGGAGACACCAAATATATTGTCTTCTTGATGTTTGATTCTTAAAATGGCCCTTCACTCATGAGCAGTGAAAACAATTGTGAAGGAAATTAGAACAGTTTCCAAGAAAATTAAAAGCTTCATATTAAAAAGCCCAAGAAGATAATTCAGTACAGTAGCTAGGGCTCTGGGCTAAGAATTGGGAGAAACAACTCCTGTCCCATAATTTCGTCATTAGACTTTACTGGCAAAGTTATTTTAGTCCAGTTGTGACACCTGCACTCATTGACTTCATAGAATCATAAAAAGGTTTGGATTGGAAGGGATCTTTAAAGATCAGCTAGCCCAACCCTCCTGCCATGAGCAGGGACACCTTCCACTAGACCAGACTGCTCAAAGGTCCATCCAACATGACCCTGAACACTTTAGGGGATGGGGCATCCACAGCTTCCCTGGGCAACTTGTTCCACTGTCTCACCACCTTCATCCTGAAAAATGTCTTCTTATGTCCTCAATCTAAACCTACCCTCTTTCAGCTTAAAACCATTGCCACTTTTCCTGTCACTACAGATCTTGGTAAAAAGCCTCTCTATTTCCTATAAGCCTCCTTTACATATTGAGAGGGTGCAATAAAGTCTCCCCGGAGCCTTGTCTTGTCCAGGCTGAACAACTCCAACTCTCTCAGCCTTTCTTCACAGGAGAGGTGCTCCAGCCCTCTGACCTTTCTCACGGCCCTGCTCTAACAGGTTCATGTCCTTCTTGCACTGGGGACCCCAGAACTGGATGCAGTGGGCCTGTGCAAGGTATCAGGTATTTCCTAGACTAAGGACCAGCATCACAGTCTGACCTTTTATGCTCACTTCTCTGTCTTTTGTTTCTTATGCTGAAAACATGGATACCAATGTTCATTCAATTTTGCAGAATTCCTAGAGATCTTAGAGGTAAAGGTCTAGATACTGCCTAGTGAATTTGTGCTACTATACTGCCACTAACTGCAGCTTTTTTGGGACCTACTTTAAGTCCACATAGTCTTTCAATCTGTGATCAAAGGGAATAATATCATGGGCCACAGAATTCCCTGAATTCCTTTTACTATGAGTATCTCAAGAAAAAGAGCTGGTCTTGGTTTGAAAATTGCTGGGGATGAGGGACTAACTGGCCTCAGTCCTTGGTAATTATGACACTGTTGCAATTTTGCACCTTATCCCTATTTTGAAATGATGTACCTGAAATTTCCATATACTGAATTATGAAAGCTTTATCTGATACAATGATCCCTATAGTATCCATTTACTTGTTTCCAAGTATCCATTTTATTTTCTCCAGTTCTTAGTCTTAGTCATAGTTCTCAGTTCTTAGTCATAGGCTTCTGCCAGGTAGGAGTTAGATCTCCCCTGAGGATACTTTGCCCATTTTGCAATGATTTTTGAGGGTCTTTTGAATTTTCTTTGAATTATAAACATGTTGTTCATATGAAGACCAGACACAAGCTGTGGTTCAGCATTGCTGTGAATTGCTTTAGAGATCCTAGAAGACTACAAATGCCAGACAAAAGCCAAAGTACTGAACTAGTACAAACTCCCCCTACCTCCCTCCATTCAAACTTTTTAAAAAATGCTTTGCTGGGTTAAGTCTGAGAATGCAGGCTTCATGTCAGTTTGTGTATCATCTTTTACTTCGCCAGGACTTAATGCCGTATCAGGAATCATCTGTTCTCCCATAGCTGGCATAACACCAAGGGAAAGCATAAAGACTGCATACATTCCCTTGTGTACTCTGGCTAATTCAACAGAAAAGTGATTGTGTATCCCTGACTGATCCGGATTGGATTTATACCATAAGGTGATTTAATAGCATACATCTATACTACTAATGAGCATGAAACCACAGCCACACTCTTCCCATACTAGTTGTGTTGGCTCCAAATAACAGAAATGATAAAACTTCCTCCTTACACATCCCAAGGTCATGCTAGCCCTTTTGATAACACTATAAATGGCAGTTTATATTATGTTAACTATACAACATGACCCTCAGATATTTTTCAAGCAACACTTTCTACAGCAGAGTCCATTTCTCCATATTTTGTTCCCAGCTACAGAGCTTCACATCTGGGCTTTGTGAAAGGTACGGTATTTGCCTGCTCCCACATTACCATATGATACATATTGCCATGGGTGGGATTTGTCTTACCCACTCTCATGAGTCCTAAAGCTCAGCATTTTACCAGTGTTGGCTATCTATCTACACTTCCTCTACAGTCAGTGAAGGAAGTCCTACGTTAGGACTGACTGAATATTCCTCTGGAGGTCTCACTTTTCATACCAGAGACCTAGCTCTGATCTTTGTGTCAGATGAAAACATTCTGATAACAGTTTTATATTTTCCTATTTATCTGGTAAAACTATTTCATACCAAAGCCAACAGATAAGTAAAGAATTCCCAAAGGTTAGCTCACATCACAGGAACTATCATCCAAACCAATGTCAATTAGCTTCCTACTGGCTATCAAAGAATGGCCATGTCTTGAGGACAAAAAAAAAACATTTGGGCTCCCAGCTGGGTAAAACTGGTTAAATAGAAGGAGAGGAGTATGTGCTGTCCGACCAATTTAGGAACTCGTTTGTTGATAAGCAAGTAAATTCAGCTTCTAGCACTATCAAAACACAACCAAGACAGGCAATTTGAGAATCAAAATAAAAAGGAAACATGATGAAGGTATCACTGGAGTGGTACCTGCTGGAATCGGATATCCAGATCAAATGTGATTGGCTCTCTAGGATTGCAGATCACTGGCAGGCTGTACTCCTGGTGTGGAGCAGTGGTACAAGCTATCAGCTTCACGGTGTATGTTCCAGAATAGTCTCGAACCTGAAGAGGGAGAGAAAGCTGTTCCACCAACATCTTAACTAGCAGGCTGGGGCAAGAGAAGACACAGTAAAGGCTGAGGTTTTACCGCAAAATCTGAAACAAAGCTCCACTGCTGCACTGGCTGGTTGTATGTTGGCTCACTTCGGATGAGGCTGAGGCTAAATGTCAGGCCCGGGTGATCGACTGACATAACCATGGAAGCTAGAGATGAAGCTAGAAACATGCCAAGAGACAGATTTGTCACCTTTAGTATTTCACTGCAAACTCTCAGAGCCTGAAAAACATTCCCAATAATTCATAAACCACGATGCAATGGTTGATATTTGTACTTTTACAAGGCACTGGGTTATATTAACTGAAACTAATACAACCAATTACAGTCAACGCAGCTGGGTGCCCTTGATTCTTGTTCAAGTGGCTCTTAAACAGTTGCTTTTGGGCTACACAACCAGAACTGCATGAAGATCAGGTTTAACAGACAGGCAAAAGAGTGAGAGTGGAATGGCAAAGATCTATAATCCCTCCTGTTTTAAACTTGGAATGTCAGCCCAGGGAACACAAAATAATTTCTCTTAGTGATGTAACTCTTTCAGCTCTGCCTGATATGCAAAACTTAACACGCTAGAGGACAGCTGAGAAAAAGCAGAAGCACTATGAAGGAGTTTTATAGGTTAATAAAACTGAGTTAAACTGAAAGAGATTTCTTAAAATGATTCTTTTCCCTTCTCGTTATTATTCAGCAGATTTAATTTAGTCAGATAATCTTTTCCATGGCTGGCATTCATGCTCAGATTCATGTCTGTAGACACAGTCTTGCACCTGTGATTGTTCTGACTAAAGGCAGGGGGGTTTAAATAGATTAAATAGCAGGATCAGGTCCTTAGCAATGACTAATTGAATAGCAGTGAGAATGCTTTATTAACAGAGTGATACAATGCTCATACAAGACTTTTTCTTAATCTCTAAAAAAGGTCTAAATATCTTAGAAAGGCTTCAAGTTAGAAAAAGCAATGCTGTCTAAGTTCCTAGGGTAACATAAGTAAATAGCTAAACATAGATTTTGGATTAAAAACATATATTTATAGATCCCTAATGGACAGAATGGCCTAGATCGTCATCTTTCATAATTCAGGCTCTTTATCAAGTGGAACTATCCGCTTTCCATCAGATTCATACGTATTTCATTAAGTTTGACAATCCAAATACAGTCATCAATGACGAGTAAAAAAACCCAAGTAGAGAAAAAGTCCTTATCTGAAGAACATAGTACATAAAAAAATTCAGATATCAGTAGCAGATATCAGAAAAATGAATAGTATAAAATTTGGGAGGGGGGTCTTTGTTTTAATAGTACTGCTGAAGTGTACATTAAGCTTACCAGGATGGGACATCACAAAGAGACCATGAAACCGGGCTTCAGTCTTGAAGTTGACAACCAAGCGCCCCTCTTCACTAATTCGCATGCTGGTTGGGTACAGAGAACCTGGCAGCAGAAGCCAATTCACGAGTTTTATTCCACTTGCAGATGGCAAATAAATCACATTTCTACAAAACACCAGTCCCACTCTTTTATTTCCCCTTGTCATGTCAGCTTTTTGGGAGGGAGCCTGCTGGTACCTTTTGGGCTGACTCAAGATTCTTCTCAACCAAGAATTTATGCAGTGGGGCTAGAGTTTTCACAGTGCTTCAGCTTTCCAAAGCACACACAGAACTTCCCTGCAAAGTCATGGTTTTACACGTTATCATGGATGCACACAGCCACGCTAGTAGATGGAGGAAAGTCCACAGCATAGTCTGTGCTTGTGTTCAGGCAACAGCGTGGTCAGCTGCCAGGGGGTCTGTAGAAGACCTGTGTTTTCACCAGTTATTCAAGCTGACTCCTACCAATGAAAGCTGCTTCAGGGATACCAGTGCCTCCCTATCCATTGTCCCAAGGCAGCACCCACCAGCATTTAGTTGTAGCAGTTGGTTGTGGCTTCCACAGCAATCTGTTGTGGGTGCTTGAATCTGTGAAATTCATTCTGACAGGCTTTGCAATGCTGCCAATTGCTGGCATGAATCTGGCCCAAAACACAGGCCTAATATTTCCTAATTTCAGGTTGTAAGGTCTCATGTATATGTTAGAAGTGGTTTATTGCTGTAGCTTGCAGCCAAGTCCCTTTTTCTCTAAGGTTCTGCAAAGCTTCAGAATTCAAGTGTTTCCTTCAGCGCTCCCTTACAGGGGCAGTGATGTGCCACCACTCCGTCTGCCAGGGGCAAAAAGGAAACAGGAATGTTCCTCCGTGAGTGTGTTGCAAACCTAACACACTCACCAGTGTGACTGTATGCCACCTGTACAACAATCACCTGTACCAATCACATATATTGGTACATTAGAAATATAGATATATATATATAGGCTTTAGAAGACCATGACTGCTTCAAATTTTTATGTAGAATTTATGTAGAATAATTAGATGTATCTAGAGGTATGGAAATCAACTTGAAACTAGTTAACTCCTCCCTGCACAAAAACCAGCTGCTCATTGTGCAAAGCTGTGTAGTGAGAAGATACTGCCCAAATCAGACTGGGATATGCTGGAGATCCACATGTTTTGTGCTGCCTGTTTTCAAAGACCTGGCCATCAGCTTCTTAAACAGAGAAATAAAAAATTAAAGCATCAACAACGGGAAAACGTTTGCACAGATGCGCCACATAACTGCTGAGACTGAGGATTAGACCTGGAGGTTATTTGGTGACTAGTACATCATATGATTCGTGGCATGTGGCTTATTCTTTAGGCATGGCATGACATGTGCTTCATTTGTCATGCACTGCAGGTTCCCCTTGCCGCTCCTCGTTTCCTGCTCTTAACATAAGGACAGAAATTGCATAGCAGTGATTTCTGTAGTCCATATACATAGTTTGTAGAAACAAAAATAGGTTTTATTTTCACTGCAGTTTTGAAATTATGTAATTGTACATACACAATTCTAGCTCCTGCCCGTATTTACCTTAGGTTGAGATAGATATGGAACAGCTGAAGCTTAATGCCAGGACATACTAAGTAAATTTGCATAAATAGAACAAAGCAGCATACAGGTGTAACTATACGTTTTAATCTTTCACAGACATCTGTATGTCACTATTAAAAATAATTTAACTTTTTGCAAAGATAAATTCTGTAACGGTAGAGATTGATTTATTGACTAGTTATAGGTGTAAATATTTATTGACTCTATCTATCACATTTAAAGAATGTTTTATAGTTTACTACTCTTAACACATAGGACAGGGTGTTATAACCATTAAATATTTCTGTATCTTTTGAATGTTTCACAATTAACGTTTTCAAAATATCAAAAGTTTCTGAAGCTGTACATTCATGGCCAGAAAAAAATATCACAGAAAAGTTTCATTTTTTTTTCACTGAAGTGCAAACAGCTTGTGTGGTAAGAGAATATGAATACATAGTGAACCTTCAGTTTCTGATTTTTGCACATGTACTTCAAACATAACGAGACAGTTATCTTTCACTGCAATAAAAGAACTGATGTCATAGATTTCATAAACACATCAGCAGAGAACTGTGAGTGCTAGGAAATGACAGACGGTTTGCACCTGGTAATATTTTTTTTTAGTATTAGAATGATTGAAAAATCATCCTAGTGTGTGTAAATTATACTCCTAGTAACAGAACATGAGTTTGATGCAAAGAAATCCAACACCCACCTTGGAGCTCTGCTTCAGGTGGGCTACCGATCCCGTCCCTCCACAGGATGGCAGTGTCATACACAAAAGTAAGCCGCAGCTCTGACTGCAGGTCGAAATGCTGCCAACCTCCTGCACCCACCGGAGAGTGGAAAACGTAAGAGACGTACAAGGGGACTCTCAGCGTGACATAGGACTGCACTAGGTTGAGAACCTATGAAAAAGAAAATTATGTATTTAGGCTATAAGTCATGAAAGGCAGCACTGTACAGGTAATCATAATGCAAGAGAAAGAGAAGGCAGAACTTGAAATAAATATATATTGTGACTGAATCAAATTATCTCATTTTGCAAATTACAGATGAAGGCCAAAACATGACATTTCAATGGATTTCAGCTGAGCTTACATTCCTTCAACTTCCATTTTTGTATTTCAAGCTGAATATGCCTTCTGACAAAACATATACTCTTCAATTTTGACTCTTCATTTCTGTTTAGGTTTCTTAAGCACATAAACAACATGGCTACAAATGAAGACTTTAGAAATCTTTCAAATATAATTTTGCATTTGCTCTGTCCTTGTGCCATAACCAACTCTTTTGCTTACATTCTTATGTCACTGTCCTCTAAGAAGTCCTTCTGGAAGACCCTGAATTTGCTCAGATGTTATTGCAAGACTGAGTCCTCGAACTGCACTTATTCACCTCTGGAACTACCTCTTCCTTTGTGCATGGGTAGTAGCTAACATACTGCATGCAAGCATGTAAGTCATACTGTTCATCACTGAAAGAACTAAGAATAGTATGCAAGCTGATACAGATTTAAAAGTAGACCCTCTATGCACATATTGTAAAAAACAATAGCACTGTATTATTATCAGTCAGGGAATTACATATTCTCTGCATGTATTTTGATGAAAAAAGGCAAGAAAAACAGTGTCAGTAAACTGTCACCTCTTAAGATAAATCTTACATGATACACGGATACAAACTTTTCTGAAGAAACTTTGCACTTATGCTTTGCTACAAATACATTTTCATTCACATCTCTATGATTAGAAATGTGCAATTCAGATCCTTTTAGAACATTCTGGATTTTCTTAGAAAGATGTAGAAGTAAAGGCATTGAGGTCATCTCCCAGTGTGAAAGTTTTCAAAGGCATAAATGGTGTTGAACTCCCATTTACTTCCAACAGAAATTGCATAGGTGAATTTGTACATCTGAACATTTCCCTGGAGTGATTACCTTACAAGCTTTTAAAGAGTGTTTTGCACTATTAAAACCCCCAACATTCAAAGAACTTTAGAAGCTACGTAAAAAACACACTGTTTCTGGTTTCACCCAGTGGCATAGCAGGGGTCTGAATGTCCATTACTTTACAGCTGCTTTGCATTTCCAAATGCCAGACAAAACTTTTAGTAATACTATGAAAACACAAATTTACTGCCTGCACTGACTAAATACCCTGAACTTATTAAGGAGTTCATTGTGGCAAATGTTCGTAGTTGCCACAACTCACTTTCACGTGTGACACTCCTTGATCCATACCCTGTGCTACCAAAGCTCTTTCCACTTACAGTGTTTGCATCATTCCACAAAATGAGCTAGCGTTTAGTCAGTAGACAGTCTGGAAACACACAGTATCATGCAGTAAAGCAGCCTAGTAGATAAGATGCTACAGTTCCAGATTATTTTATATTAATGCTTCTTTGTTGGTTTTACACAAACACAATCAAGAACAACTTTTTGGAATAAAAAAGGGGTTTCCTTCTTTACATGTATTAGATGACAAATGGAAGTTAGACACAAATATTATTCTTTAGTCCTTTTTAACTTGCAAGTTTATATTTGAGATACCTGAGGATATTATTTCAGACATGGGTTTGCTAAATTGTTCCAAATAACAACACAGAATTCTCACTTCCATAAAAAAATATAGCTACAGTGCAACTCTGTGGTGTATCATGGTCTGCCTTTGATTCAGGAGAAGCCTTGAACACTTGTCATTTCCTGGAACAGTATCAAGAACTGAATATATTTGCTAGCATAACAAATGTGTCACTATTGAAAAGCCATCCCAGACACACTATGCTGTTTTTTCTCTGTGTGTTTTTGTTCTACATCTGCATGTTGTACAGTAAGAATTAGACAGTGAAGTCAATTATGTGAAATTCAGTTTGCTTATAAGGAAGAGACAATGGTACGTGGAAGAAGATTTAATGTATGCCCATTATCCTCTTGAAAAGAAGCGTGCATAATGCTTAATGATAATGCAGAGGGGGACTGGAACATCACACATGGAGAATTTAATGACCTTGAGGACTAGAATAAAAGAAGTGAGATGAAAATTTATAGCATATAGCATAAGGTAATGGAAACTGGTGACACGGATTTATGGTAGAAATGAAAGACATTGGTTAGAAACAACAAAGGGGAAAAAATATTTTGGTATGTGAGTTGATCACATCATAACTATGACCTTCCTACCCTCTCCATGTGATATGATCCTAAGATAAACTGAGGAATGGGGTGGAAATTAGAAGCAGGCATGCCGTTATTCAGAGGACTAGTGAGAGCTTATCTGGAACAGCTTTGATCATCCACGCTTGAAAAATCCTAATTTGCATTGTAGACTGTAGAAAAAGAAATCAACATAATCACAGGAATGGCAAAACTATCTGATGAGAAGACACTAAAATAGGTGTGTTGTTTAGCCTAGCACAACAAAGGCTGAGAGGCAAAAAGAATCCTGACTATACATGTCAGGAGATGAACAGCAGAGAAGGGCCACTGATGATGAAAGGTGGTGCTGACAGAGGAACTAACAGGCGTAAGATGGCCATGACAACTACAGCCTAGAAATCAGAAGAATTTCTAGCCCTCAGTGTGGTGGCATTCAACAAAAATACTGAGGCCATGAAATGCTGTTAGTTCTTAGATTAGATTTACTAGTGTTTGAACCGTATTTTACAAAGAGTTATGGCAGTGGCCTGGATTGAGTGATCCACAAAACCCTTTCTGTAGTTCAATATGCTATACCACCTCAAATTCTTTCAAAGCTTTTCTTGATTTTCAAGGACAAGATATCATTGGTCGTTCATGTATACTGTATGTAAAGCAATCAACTAATGAGGTTTGTAAACCACATTTTAGGGTTTTCTTGCCTCCACTGAATGGGATCATAGTGTTAGTGAGCTCAACTCATTTGTACTAGTGGAAATCTAGTGGCAGGATCCCTTCTGGGGAAAGCCTGCCTGAAACACTGCTCCTTTGCCATATATTACCATTGTTCTGTGGGACAATCTGAAGCCATGGTGCCAGAGAATCATCTCCATTTCTAGGATCCTAGAATTTAGAAGGTTCTTCTCTTTCGGCAAAACCTGTAAGATATGTCTGGGCAGCAGGGCTGCTTGCTCCAGCCTGAGAATTTATTAATCATAGAATCATAGAATGTCCTGAGTTGGAAGGATCCCACAAGGATCATCGAGTCTAACTCCTGTCCCTGCATATAACAACCCCCGAGTTGACACCATGTGTCCGAGGGTGTTGTCCAGTCCCTTCTTGAACACTGTCAGGCTTGGGGCTGTGACACCTCCCTGGGGAGCCTGTTCCAGTGTCCACCACCCTCTGGGTGAAGAACCTTTTCCTAATGTCCAACCTGAACCTCCCCTGGCACATCTTCCTGCCATTCCCTTGGGTTCTGTCACTGATCGCCAGAGAGAAGAGATCAGTGCCTGCCCCTTCTCCTCCTCATTAATGTACACATTAATGTTTTTATAAATGTGTTCATATAAGTACGCATTGAAGTTTTTATGCACTGAAACTCTTCCTCAGGCAGTCATGGATTTGCAGTTCTGAAGGAAACCTTCAATACTGATAGCCAGAGAATTACTGAATAAATAGTTCTCTCTCTCTACTCTTCAGTAGGCAGAAAAGAAAAATCTCAGGACATGCTATATGAAATACAGAGGATCTTTTTGATACAATAAAAATGAAAAAAAAAAAAAAAAGAAAGAGGACATCAACTGCAGAGGAAAACTGTGTCAGAGTAAAGTGAGCAGAACAACCCAACAAATGAATCGATGGCACGTGCTACACAGATGGAGGAGTCTTACTTCTCTACCCCTTTTAATAATGCCATTTAGGCAAACATGAGAAAACATTCTTTCCATTGAGTTATCTTTATTTCCCAGCGCTGCCTGAAAAGCCTATTGAAAGTAGCCAGCTGTTCATATTTTATCTCAATGTGACACTGATGAAACCAAACCGGTAACTTGGAGCTCTGTAAGGGCAGGATCAGCTTAACTGCTGTGGAGAGACAGAACAGGTGCATTATGTATCTATGTAACCTATGCACAGGAAATGTTAACAGTTGTACTGACAAAATTATATTAATTTATATCAGTTTTAAACAATAATAAGTGGGTGTGACTTTTAGCCTTGTGATAGCAGGAGAGAAATATAGACTACAGCCACACCTGAGCTGAACTGGAGAAGTTGTGTCTAATACTCTGTGACAATGCCAGGTCTGGAGAACCTGAGAAGGTAGGAGACAGAAGTTGTTCCAAGCAGGGAATAGACTCTTGAAGCTAATATCTGAAAAAATGTACATCACAAATCATTCAAATAGCGCATTTCAAAATTCATGTGTGTGAGGAAAGAATATGATTTATACTGGGCATTGATATAAGAAGTAGAGTTTCCTATATTTTCTTTGTGAGACAAATTATTGCAGAGCATAATGTCTATTTTTAAACACTGACAATTTCCATTTAAGACTTGGGAAATATTAATGGGAGTTTCTATAGGTGTTTTGTTCTCCTTTCTGATGCGAACTGTCAAACTTTATTAAGTAAAAAAACACAATTAGTTTGAGAATCTGTCACGTAACAAGTGAGAATATTTACAACAAAAAATATTTTCAGTTAAGGCTTCGGGGCATGGACTCTATTCTACATTTATACTGCATTTTATTTATCTGGCTTACATTTCCAGAGGGCAGAACTGGCAGTGTGTGTGTGTGTGTGTGCACTGCTAGTACTGATAAAATCAGAATTAGAAAAGGCACAAATTCATGTTTTTTTTGTATCTCCCAATGAAAGTCTTTTAATGAAAACTGTATTTTTGTCATCCAAATTACTGTAAGCCTCATTTTCTGTTTCTGTTGCATTTACTTGCTATGATCGTGAATTTGAGTCACACAAGCTTAAGAATGTTATCAATTAACTGTTTACACAACAACAATATGGTAATGCTAACATTTGGCCCCAAGAAGGCACACAGCCAGGTAGGTCACAGGTGAAATGCAAAGTGGGTCTCTTTAAAGAAGTCTGAATGGGGAGAAGAATGCAACACAGCCTTGAAGTACCAGCTCCTCGAAATGTTTAACCTCGGACTTCGTTATGCAGCTGGTGCATTAACTTTATAACAGAGTTTTTTCTTCACAGTACTTAGTAAATGCATGTGTTTGCAGCTGGAGAAAAAAAAAAGACTGTTAGTGAGCTACTACGTCAAGGGAATACAAGCTGCAGTGTTTTCTTAAACTCGACTGTGGTGGCTGAACTGAACATAAAAATCTGAAAATAGATATTTATGTCTACTTGCTTTTTACAGTTTCTAGTGGGGTTTTCAGAACTGCTGACTTTTCCCCTTAAAGTATGATTTTGATAAAACTAGAACTAGTAAACCTGCAAATATACTTTTTCCTGTGTAATAAAAAACCTCTGCAAGCTGCCTTGTATAAGCTGAGGCAATACATTAATAACTTTAAAATCCGTTTTCACATGGGATTTCCAAACACCTCAGTGCTATAACATGTAGCATAAATGTGAACTGAACATGTTGGAAGAGAAACATTTTCAGTTTTGGCCAGGAATAACTGTTTTTGTTAGAGAACAAAACAAACTGCTCAGCTGTTTTCCATTACAGTAGCTTCAAAGTATCAATCTGTATGTTCCAATATTTTAATATATGTTCGTCATCTTCATGTTTCTGTCAAAGTCTTGCTTAACTAGTTGTTAATACAATTTTTTTGAACGGTAATTTCCTTATTTCCCTATGCCAAGTCTGGCAATGACCTGGAACTAGTGAAAGCAACATCCACACATAAATACTTGTCCAGAATCACACAGAAACCTTCAGATGCCAAACTGTCTGGCTACAGCAAAATGTTATAACAGTAGGAAATGAGATCAAATTATACTTCACACTCTATCAAATAAGTCTAGGGCAACACTTCAATATATACTTTATTAAAGGATAGCCACTTGCTTGGTTTTCACTGTTTCACTTCTTAACTTTCAAGAATATCTGTCATTGTTCTAGCACCTGCCTCTTGAGAATGTGAGATGTCTGTAGTACTTGACTCTCACAATGTCCCCAAGAAGTAAAGTCCAACCTTTACTATTACCTGAAAACACAGGAAGACAGCCCTCAAGTAGGTGAGTTCCACCTTTTAAGGCCTATATATATGCAAAGACAGACATTGAATTTCAGGTTGTGACTGCAGGTTGTCCAAAAGAAAACTGTTTCTGCTAATCATCAAAGCTATAATGCAAACGAATTAGCTTAATTGAAAGAGGAGTAGGTCTTTATTTTTAAATGTAAGCTCCTTAAGCTGCACATCTAAATCCATATTTAGATAAATAAATGCCTGATTTTTCAGATGTGATGAATGTGGGCAGATCCCAGGAGCAAAGCGTCAAGCTGTATACTGAAAGGAGTGCTGCATTTAACTCACGCAGGGTTTGCTCATGCACAGAGTAATTGAGAAAGAGAATGGGTCACAAGCAAAAGGCCTCAATGGAAAAAAAAAAAAAAGAAAAGAAAACTAAGACCTTCTCTGTATGTATTATGACAGTTCATGAGTTCATGGGAACTGGCTAAGACAGCTGCAGCCTGCAGCAAACACCAGGAGCGCTGCCAGAAGAACTACACCAGCTGCAGGTCTCCCACCTCACTTCTTGCCGACCGAAGTTCATCTTCTTCCCCTGCCCTAGGAGGAGCTCCCACAAAGTGAAGGCCCACAACACGCAAGATGTTGCCAAAAGTGTTCGTGAAATCTCTCTGTCTGAATCAACAGTGCTATCTTTGTTTGACCATACAGGCTCTGGAGAACTAGAATCAAGAAAGAGAATTTTGAGCTTAAAGAACTAGCCAAAATATCTGGTAAATTCAAGGTATTAAAAATGCAGTGGTAGCAGGATGTGCTCAGAGTGTTTTTGATATTTATCTGTATAATAGAACTTAAGCTTCCTTTGTGTGCTAAAAAAACCATGGTGAAAACCATAGCTGCCAGCTTTCCTCTCACAGAGGAGGATTATTAATTGTTCACTGAAGGAGAAAAAACCAACAATGGTGACAACCACAGAGATAGGGCACTGACTGCCTCCCCTCTCAGCTGGAGGGGGTCATGTGAAGATAAAGACTAAACTTGGAGAAGAATTAAATGGAGGTGGGGGAAACAGGGAGGGCAGTGAAGCGCATACTGGCTGTGGGGCAATGCTTCACTGCTAGAAGTAATTCAGCTTGATATTTCACTTAACACACTGTAACCTTTTAGCCACAACCTACAAGGCACTAAAGGATGACTTCAGCTGTAGTTTTCATGGCTCTCATAGTTCATGTTCATCCCCTTCTGCTTTTAAATGAAGGATCTTACCTAAAGAACATAAGGCTTCTGGTGCTTAAAGCCAGTACAGCTCTCTTCTTTGACCACACTACCATTTATGCATGTCCTCCACAAATGAATATACCGGTTCTTTTCATTTACTAAAACATAGGAATGCTGCTTATTTTCTCCTGTGTTAATGTCCATATGGACATGTATAGGTTTTATTTAGTCACACATTTGTCTAAACCAGATATTCAGCCATTCTCTAAAGGACACAAAAGCAGCTAAAATGGAAAGGATTCGAACCAGCTCTTTCTTCATCTTCAGTGTGGGAGAAGTGGCGTGCACAGGCCACAGGACTGGAAGACAGCTGCTTGGCAGCTGTGTGCACTTGTGTGCTCATGATGGCATTGTGTGGGAAATAATATATGGTTGCATATACATGGGCATAAGGAGATAGTCAGAGGAATGATGAATTGAAGAAATGAAATCATTCTAAGAACAGTGAAGAGTGCTGTCACTTTTATCTTGTGGGAATGTGTAAGGTTTACATCCCACACTCACATGCCTTCTGCTCCCCTCTGGCAGGTTCATGGTTCCAGTGGAATGTACCTGTAGGAGGATCTGCTTGTAGCTGGGGGACAATCTCAAGCAGATGCACTGACAGTGAGCTGACAACATCAAGGTAGAGACATTGAACTGGTCTCTGTGACAGACAAGGAACCAGGACAGATGACAGAGCACTGAGACGACATATCCATCGAGGTCTTTGTATCTAAGAAGGGCAGAAGCTCCATTTTGTTCTGGCCTTACACTTTATAGAGTATATAATCTCTAGTTATTATAAAATGCCCAGAATGTTAGGAAGTTAACCAAAGGCTAAAGAGAGCCTGGTACAATTTCTTATCCAGTAAGTTGGCTGTATGATCACCTAGAAACATCCACAGAGTAAAGTGGACTTTAGACATGTAAGTA
>VWYH01006325.1:1063184-1180074 GCA_013399365.1 Pampusana beccarii | reverse complement strand
AAAGAACAAGATGCAAGATCAACTGTCCTTCTGAAGACACATAATCCTTGCTTGAAATCATATGTTTTGATAATTAGGTGGCAAGCAATACAAGAGAAAGGTTTTAGTTCATCTTGTGTCTATTACTAGCTCATTATAACAAAGATTCAACACAACTGCACATACACCATTCAGAGACTTCATCAACTTCAACTTAATTTTACAGGGGGTGGGAAAAACAAACAAACAAACCAACCAAACATTCAGGTTTTTTGGGTGGGGCAGGATGAGGAGTTCTGGTTTAGTCCAATTCTAGAAGTCAATAAGTTCAGTAAATAAGGATATTTCCTAAATTATTTAATAAAGATACAGGTTACACAAACATGAGAAAGAATTTCAGAAGTACACTTTGAGGGATGGGAAGGAATGCATGAGCTAAAGCTTAAGTGTAGCGTATATGAAAAAAATTCAAGTCATATGGTGAAATCACGTCCTTGAAGATGAGATGTTTGGAGAAAAAAAGGCAAAAGCCATTCAGAAGTCTGGATTAAGGAGACTTTGTCTCTTTCTGAGCACAGCCAAGGACACTCAAAATGCTTCAAACACATATATGAAACCCAGCTTGACCAACAACAACAACAAAAAAACAAACCCCAAATCAGCATATTTAGTATTGTGAGACAGCTGAACTTTAGTACATCTGCTAAAGAAGAGATTATATTCACTAAAATTTTCACAGTCTAGTGGAAGGCTGTTTCCAGTGCTGAGCAGAGTGGAAAACACATATGCTAGCTGCATATCTCCTGAAGGCCAAATGAAGAGAGCACAACATGATTATCCCTTCAGTCTTCTAGGATGTGGAACAGCAGAGGCAGTAGTAATAGCAATAGTAAGTAGCAGTGACAAAGAAAACTTGCTTCAATTTACACAAAATAGGTGAGAAAGGAGACAGATACAAGCCAAGATGGAAAGAAAAGTATAACCAAAACCATTAAGACTATTACACAGTATTCTGTAGAATTTCTATCACTTCTCTCTTTTTTTTTTTTTTAATTTTTAATCAGTTTTACAAGTAAAAACATTATTGTACTTTATGTGATATTCAAAAGAAACATGTGCAAGGAAATAAAGACCTTAACATCATATTAAACTGGACAACTGTCAGCAGTGCACTCAGCCACACACACAAGCCAAGTGAGAATACATTAGGAAAAATAAAAAGATAATAACATTTGACAGATTTCTTCTTCCATTTGTCAAATGCAAGGATGACAGAGATGCTCAGCACAAAATAAACAATGAAAATATTTCAATCCTGCATTTTTATGGCCTGGACAAAGATTTTTATCCGGAGCAATAGGCCTGATCCTCATAGTAAGGGGAAGGTAAACATGTTGAGCACTGCAAGGTTCCTAGAGTAATTTCTGCAAAGCTACAATTCTGCATCGGCAGCCTTTCAAATGAAGTGACAAATTTTAGTTATTTAAAGAATAAGGTGGGTGGTTATTTACAAACAGTCTGTAACTTGTGAAAGGGCAGAGTACACTCACATTAAAAGATTCTTTTCATAATACACATCCAAAATCAATAGTTTGAAATCTGAGCTGTATATCAGGAATTTATGCAGTGAAAAGGTGGTGGGTTTTTTGTGGTTGGTTGGTTTGGTTTTGTTCGGGTTTTTTTGTTGTTGTTGTTTTGGTTTGGGGTTTTTTGTGGTTTTTGTTGTTTAATTGGGATAAACAAACATAAAAATGTACATTGATAATACCTATATAGAGGAAGTTTTGAGAAAAAACAAACAAACAAAACCACACACACAAAAAACCCAAGCCAAAACACTAACTAACAAAAACCCAAACCAAACCAACAACAACTATATTAATTTGCTAGATAAAACTAGGGCCATTTGACCTACCAGATAGAGTACTAACCAATATTAACTCTCTGTTAACCTAACATTTTAAGAAGTAGGAAGAATGTGATCTTCTAGATTAGACTGATGTTCAAACTTTCCAAGCCAGCACTGTCACTGAAAGCACCATCTTTATCCCTTTGCAACCTCCTTCCCCAGCATATACAACTCAAACGTGAAGACAGCTGGTGAATCCTGTCATTCTGAAACAGGAATAGCCAACACCAGAAAGCCGCTTACAGTCACAACAGTTTGTCAGCCAGTTCACTGTACTGCCACGGAAATGCAACGATAGGAAAAGGGGAGAAACTGGTATGAGGGCAAGAGACTAGTGTGAGGGCACAGACTTCATCAAACTGCAGTCTTGGCGAAGACCAGGAAGACCAATGACCTTCCCATGTAAAAGCACCACCAAATGCTGCTGCTAATTCTCCTGTGACCAGAACACAGAATATTTGATTACCATAAGGTACTAGAAATTATAAAACAGCGTTATAAGATCACTGAGTTACACAGAGTATTCTGAACAACATATCCTGAAGTACCAGATCATCAGCTGGGCAACAGAATTCAAGTTTGCCATACCCAATAGGAACAACACTCAAGGGCAAAACAAGACATGAGGTACAAACGATACACTGAATAGAGGCCAAGACAGTTCTAACAGAACAGAGTATTAACGGTGGATGGGGAAAAAAAAAAATCAGTTTTTCAAAAACATGGCATGCAGAAAACTTTTACTTCAAAGCTACGGAAAAAAAGCCCCTAACTAATCTACATTTTTAAAAAACTCAAATTATGAGAAACTGGATTCTTCAGATCTCCACCTAACTCCCCCTTTCAAGTCCAAGAAATGCAAAAATTATGTAGAACAGTTTTCCCCATATATTTAAATTCTAATACTACTTTTCAAGTACAGCTTTTCAAAAAGATATCTTTTTTCCTTTTACAAGGCTCACTGTTTTCTTTCCCCTAGATGTGATCACAAGCATGCCAAAATCTCAGTATGTAAGAAAGTGTTCCTAGACATGTTTTAAGTAGCATAGTCAATACTGCCATTCTTCTGTAACATTACACAGCACACAAGCTATGCAACCGGTACATATGGAAACTACTATGTCAGGAAATGAATCAAGGTACAAGGACTTTAATAGCAGCTGAACAGAAGCTAAACCTGTTACAAGCTTTTGCTCTGTATCAGCCAGTACAGCCCTCAAAGGAAAGTTTAAGTGCACACTTGGGTCTCATTGTACTCATTTCAATATGCAGAGCCAGAGGTTTAAGTAGCATCAACTCAAAAAGAGCTTAAGTAAACTGCGATATGCCTTTTACACCAGTACAGAACTTTACCCACTGCACTTAAGCTAGTGTTACATCATTACAAAAATCCATTCCTTTCACTGAATCACTGCTGGTAACATACCAACCACATTCAAACAACTGTTCATTCACTGGACATCGAGCAGTCAGCACAGATCAGCTAGGGAACTACAATTCTGAACTTCCAGTAGGCAAGTACTATTTTAAGAGAACTACATCTCAGCTGCTGGTAAGCAGCAATTTGTAATGGAGCCAGCAGAGAGGCCAAAACCTTAATCATCTTCCAACCTGAAGCTCTTCATTGCTCCCTCAAATATTGTTTTAACTTACCTTGATGAGAATTTTTATAAGACAGGTTAGGCGAAAGTTATTGTAACCTTTTCCTCAAAGGAATCATGCATAGCACTACAACATTAGCAATCCAGAACCCAGGGAGAGTCACTTAAGAGACTCAGACAAAGATTTCACGAAGATTAACAACTGGGGCCATAAAGCGAGATGGATAAGCTTCCCCAGAGGTCTCAAACCACTGACACCTAGATTCAGACGTATGTCAAATCACTTTGTCAAATACTCATGCAACTCAGTTTCATTTCTCACATCATTAAAAAAGTCAGAAGTTTTGATTTTGCTCATTATCCAATCGTTGAACATATGACTGCCAAGCTACTGGAAAAATCTGGTAAAGTATTCCAACAAGAATTACAGGTTACTATCTTATCTATAAGGACTACAGTCCATATTTCTCTTCCAAGAGAGGTTACGATATCAAAACAAAGAAAAATATTTTTTCTAGAGCTGATTTATAAATAAGCTCAACTGGTATTTAAGGAAATAGCTATTAATATTAGAAATAACAACCCACTATTTGATTTTAAAGTGTAACCATAACATATTCATTTAACTTGATTACAGGCCCTTAAAATTAGATGAGGTATTCAGAACTGGTTGATTTTATCTATAGTAAAATAGCTGTTAGCTTGAGGAAAAAAAACAGTGGAAGCATTTGCAACATTCTCCTCCTGCATGTTTTTTCCAGTCTAGTAAAAGAAAAGTAGCTGTATGACATGTACAGATGTTAAGCACAATCAGAACAATACTGCACTTCACCGTGTTCTTGGAGGATCAACAGTACTGACTGAGAAACTGCACTTCATGAAGAGAAATACAAAGAGGGAAACTGTTCACTTTTATGACAACTTAGAAAAACAGATCAATGTGCTAAGAGCTGATTGAGATAATGTAACTTTAATAATCTGGTCAAATATCCTGTACAACATAGGCTGAAGTTTGAGTGGTAAAGACTGAGAAATCTTTGTGTCTTTTTTTCCCCTATACTGAGCATTCCACATCCTTTTCCTGTTCTGTCAAATCAGGAAACACAAATCCTGATTCCAATTACAAAATTCTACCAAAAATACAGGAGTGACAATGCTTAATTAAATCTAAGGAGAAGGAAAACAGTTAGATCTTCTAATTAGGCCATATGTCTATTCAAATGCCCAATTACTAAACTTAGTTTAAGTTCCAGACAAACAGCCTGAGCTTTTCAAAAGCCTCTCTCAAACAATTTATTTTGTTCAGTCCTTCAAATATTTTTTACAGATTTTTTTTTTTCCTGATCTCTCTGGAACTTTTTTCCACAGTCCCTGCAATAGAGGTATGCATTTTAACATTTCCAAGCTTAAATTTCATCAACACACAAAGACTGAGAAATAGTACTTTTCCTGTTCTTACCCACAACTTGCAAGTATGCCTCCAAGATCTCCACAACCCAAGCATCAAATTGATGCCTTACTTGTAATGCTTGCCCACTTGATTTTTAAACATCTTACTGCTACCCAATTTGTAGCCCCTCTTCCTGCCAAAATCTTCTCTGAATCCAATATATGCCCACCATTAGCCAAATGCATTTTTGTTGGCATTGTTAGTGTTTTTCAAAAGACAAGACAGTGGAGGGTTTGAAAGATGTCTCCTTTTTTTTTCCTTGGTATGCATGTGTGTTAAGTAGATTGGAAGGTTTGTATCCACATACAGTGTGCTAGACTAGTACCTACTGAGAACACTGTTGTCAAGCTCCTTTAACCTTACTGCAGGAGTTTGCCAGATAGGTGTTTAAAGTTTTTTGCCAAAGTGAAAGTTTCTGTGTTAAGAATAGTACAGGTTTTTCTTAGGCATGAAATGTATCTATCTGCTTAGTTTCTCTTCAGGGAGAAAAATCCTTTGCCAGGTGGCTCCAAAATTACAGGATCAGGTAAACAAACAAAGACACAACAAGATAACGTTCTATATTCATTTCAGGAAAAGGGAGTCCATTTTAATGTACAATTGATACCGAAAGCAAGATAGAAAGAAAACTCATTCTGAGAATCTGAAGATGATGAAGATCTGGTTGTTGCTGTTTGCTGAATACTTCTAGCGGGTTCTCTGTTTTCCATATTTATTGCTATTTTAACTATTAAAACCAGCAAGCTTTAATTATATCTATACAGAAAGGGGCAATGCAAACCAACACTGGGAGAAGCAAACTCTTTAATGGGTCATGTTACTTAAAGTTATATTTTAGAAGCATTAGTACTGGAAGTGTTTCTTTCAGGCAGAAATAGTCTTCACAGGACAGTGCACTGAAACACCGTGGGACTTTCATCCTTCACTAAGGTCATGCAAACAGATTCATTCAGCATTCAATACAATCATGTTACAATGTCTTGATACAGAATGAATAAACGGCATCAAACTTTGATAAATACCAGGTTAGAAAAATTCCTCACATTTATTCTAGGTAGGGTTTTTTGTTGTTGCTGTTTTTTGTTTGTTTTAAGCAAGCTTTTCAGGAAAAGTAATCAATTGGTATGTCTGATACAAAGGTCGAACAGTACAATGTATAACTTTCTCAAGAGCAACTTAAACATTGTATTTTCAGTCTTCTTAATCTACAACATAGAAAATTAAATCATTGCACACACTGTACTTCAACAGGGCATAGCAAGAAAGACTCACAGAAGTTACTTAAAAGCTTGATAAGAAGTAGATGATCATCTATTCCAAGATTTTTGCTACGAATACCACATGAAAATTGTTCAAGTTCACCAGTTCACTGGATGAAGGAGTCACATATATTTTTCTTAAGTATCTTATGTATACAACTTTTACGTGACAAATGAAACATTTCAGATATGCCATCTTCAATCAAAACACATTTTATACTTCATTTTATCAAAAAAAAAAAAAGTCATAATAGTTACATGGGACCCCTAATACTTGTATTTCAGGTATATCACATGCATACTACCATTCTATTCGGCAGAGTTCAAGGGAAACTTCAAAAAACTGCATTGAAGCTGCATTGAACTACATTAGTTCTGTGCAGCAAAGGAACAAACACACAGAGAAAGCAAGGGAGAAGACAAAAAAAAAAAAGAGAGAAGTGAGGGATAAAACACAGTGAAACCCAAGCGAACTACTGCCTAAGTAAATTTATGCAGATACCTTTGTACTAACAAGGATCTTCTGTGAGAATGTGTTAACCCACTTTAGTCACACATATTGCAGACAAGAGGACTGTCACTTAGTGTGGTAAAGTCCAAAGGTTCAGTATCTTGAAACGTCACATGTTCAAAAACCATCTAGATCATAAAACGTAACCTCAGGCAGCAATGACAATTCACTGCACCTTGTACCTTTTATGACAACTCAGAATAACAGAATCATTTATGTTAGAAAGACCCTTAAGATCATAAAGTCCAGCCATCAACTTAGCACTGCCAAGTCCACCACTAAACCATGTCTCTAAGCACCATGTCATCCTCCAGGGGTGCTGACTCAGTCCCTTCCCTGTTCCAATGCTTGACAACCTTTTCGGTGAATAAATCTTTCCTAATATCCAAGCTACTACTTGATTCACGGTTGTCCGGAAATGCTTTGCTAGGACCTCCAAAGAGGTTATGTAAAATGCTGTACCAGTCACGGTGTGAGTATGACCGGTCTGTCTCCTAGGGAAGGGAGGAACAGAACCTTAACAGGCAGTGGAAAGGAAGCAGCAATAAACTCCATTACCTAACTCTAACATCAGTGAAGAAAATGTTTTAGTTATAAAACTATTCTAGGGAAATGTAACCACAAGGAATACATTGTATGGCAAAAAAACTATATACAAAGAAATGTAACAAGCTACACGACCCCTGAGCAACAACCAATACAAGTGAAATCAGGTTCTGCCTGCTACTTGTAACCTATGAAAATCCCCTTGTCTAAAAGACAACAAGGTCAGGAGAGGTGGTTGATAACTTTCAAAGATCACAGGCTTTTATCAGGATATAAAAATCAGTAAGACAAATGTCAGTAGGTTAGACTAATAATCAAGGTTAAACAGTTTGGAATGCCTGTGGGATGTATGAAGAAATACAGTTAGCTAACAGGAATAAGAGGACCTTGTGAGACTCAAAGGGCCAGGATCACAGGATTCTTAGCTCATACAAACCATAAATAATAAATCAAATGAATCACAGCATTGAGTTAAGCTCCTGTCATGAAAAGGTCTTTGCTACTTAGAGTACTCTAAGAGTTTCCCCAACTACTTTTCTCATCTCTGCTCTTTCACTGCAGTGTTTCTCTGCCGCAGACATATGAAAATCCCATAATTTTAGCAGAAGTTCCTCAAAGGAGCTACATCCTGGCTTGAGTGCATGCATGGACCTTGGGCTTAAAGGATTCACCTGATTAAAGCCAGACAAGAATTCTGCTGATTGGAAAGCAAGAACAAAACTGCACAAATTCACCTTACGGCAGCTGTATTATTCCAGCTGGATTAGAAGAATAAGGCTATCCACCTTGACAAAAGTTCGCATTGTCACAAAAAGCTGCTGTCTCACATCTGGGAGGCTGTATCAGCAAGTGTGTCACCAGTTCTCCATCATTATGGTGGCTCCTCCTCAAATGCTGTCCATCTAATGAAGAGAGCCTATGCCAATATCCAAACCCCTTCATTGGACTAATTTAAGCTTGTATATAACTCTAGTCACTTTCCCTTTGTGGCCATGAATTACAGGATGCGAGTTGTTAACTCACATGGACAAACAAGAAACAGACAAAAAAGATGGGGGCAGAAATGACGCAAATCAATTCACTATCAAAACACAATCTGAATGAGACTTATTCCTCTCAGAAGTTATACCATAACAGGCCTGGACACTTCAAGAAATGAAACAGATAATGAAGCCTTCACAACTTCAATAATGTATGGCAATAACAGGAGGGTAAAAGAGGAAAACAAGAGGGTTTCGTGTGTGCATGCATTCACACAGAGGCAAATACAAAATTCCACTTTTTCTTCTGAAGTACTGAAGACAAAAGATTTTGTAGGTTTTGGTGTTGAGATTTTTTTTGTTTGTTTAAAAGGATGTGCATATGTGGTATGTGAAACGCAGAGATGCACAAATACTGCTTCAGCAGAAGTAGAGAGAAATAAAGGATGACCTTATTCCACTCTAATCAGTTAAGATTTTTTTGACATTGAAGATGCAGTAATAGCAAAACTGCTTGATTCCTGAAAGAGTTTCCACTCATCAGAATCCCAGCTGATTATCACTGTGCAGTATGTTCATTTCCTTCAGCAGATGCTTCCGACATTCATTACCAAGAGTTGCTGCTGGAGTACTGCTCTGGTTCCAAACCAGGCTATGCAAAAGAGTTCTGCAGACACTTTGGGGAATAATGTGACATACAGGAAAATACTATTCAGAACCTGGCTTTTTTGATATTCATCATACTGTATTTCTTTCCACCATCTATTTGAGAGATTATGCATAGACTAAATCAGACAATCTGTTGGCCAATAACCATAAAGTAATGTTTGCCACTGACTCTACCTTATCGCTGCTCTTCCTACCAATAAAACAAAACTAATTCTCCCATTCTCTCGTGAAACACTAAGACAGTCTTCTTTAGATCTCAATCTGCTCCAACATGAACACTGCATTCACATAAGCCTTCAAAGCACCTACCACACAGCTAATAATCAAGCTACTATATCGGTTAAGGGCAGTTAATGCCAACTACTCCTGAAGTTCTATTACAATTTTAGAGCCAAGATGAGGAAGAAAACTGCACACTAAGCTATTTTATTAAACAGAAGCAAAAGCAGAGTGAATGGTTTAGATGACATCAGCATACAATGCCAAAAGCACAACCTTGCAAACAATACTAAAAATATATAATCTCAAACTTGAAGGAAAATGAGTGGTGCTAATAAAATTCTACATATTATTTCAAGCATAGAAGATGTTTATATAAAGATTATATAAAGATTTTTTTACTTTATTTTATTTTTTTGACAAGGGAAAGGAAGGGAATCTGAGTGGAGAAAGTTGGCTTAAAATTGTAGAGCAATTGTCTTTATTCTGAGTCATTGCAGGAATTCAGAACACTTCACTATTTTGCCAGATTCTATTTCATGAACCAGATTAAGGATTTTAGGTGGTTTGTACCCAGTGTTGCTGGCTGCTTCCTAAGTTTTAGGCAGTTTAGTTTTGGGAGCTTAAACGACCTGCTCTTCTTATATTCAGTCACTTCGTCTTTCAGCATCTTTTCAGGCCAGGCTGTATAAGCTGCCTTCCTTCTGGACAGCAAGATGGATTTATCACCCAGAAAAGAGGAAGCATATGTTCTTCTTTAATCCTTATTCTGTTCGCACAAAATAAATCTATATTCTATATAAGAGCAACAGAAAACAGTCTGCATACATTTAACTATAAAGAGCAGATATTCCTTTTGCTAAACATACTGCTTTGTGGGCCATTTTAAGAGTAAACTATTCCATACATGATCTTGTACAACTAAAGAGCAGGAAACAATAGCGAAAGACACCTTATATGTGAAAAAAACATTTAAAAAAAAAAAAAAGGTGAAAGGTTTTTTCCTACTTTTAGACTTGGTACAGCCACAAGTAATTTGTGAACTGTGGGTGTTGCAGTGAGCAGAGTTTCTCATGAAGAACAGTCACAGAGTCATTATACAGGCATGAAGAAGGGAAAAGGTAAGTCACCCATTCAGGCTAAATTGGACTTGGTGTCCCCAGGCAAAGTGGTTTCAATAATAAATAACAAGAACTAACCAGTTCCTCTAAAAGCTTTTCAGTCATGGAATGGCAAAAGTACTTTGAAAGAACTGAGATCGCCTCATTGATTTGGGAGTAAAGACATACTCCTATCCTGCAAACAACTTCAAATGATGCCCTCCTGATGACAAAGATTAACAGATACAGTATCAGACACTCCCTCCACCCTACAATCATTTTCTACGCATAAGGCTATTTGCTGAGATAAAGCGCTTGCACGGCACTAAGTCAAAATTCTCTCCTGTATTTATGATTATGAGTCACACTATTGAAAAAGCTATCATACTACTTCATGGGGACAAGGTGACAGAGCTTTTTAGACAAATAAGACCGTGTACCAGAAAAATATGAATCTCAAGAGTGAGCCTTCATTTAAAGAGTATTCTGTTGTTGCTGCAGTTATCAGGAGAGACTGACGTATCAAGATACAATGCAAGAATTGAGAATTTATTCCCCAAGTTTACTGACTACAATGCCAGAAAAAGAAATATTCACCCAAAAGATGAGATTCATATTATACCGCATCTGGAAAAGATGGAACCTACCCTCCCGATATTAATAATGAGGAAAGCCTCTACCAAGATTTAGCTCCTCAAAACTGAGTGATACTTATTGTCTCCCTAAATATATTAAAAAGTAACTTTACTTTAAATAGTTGCTAAATAAATAAAACCCCAAAATTCTTGCTTAATGTAGGTCTGCACACCTATGCAATCACATCAGGTCAGCCACTGCTTTTCACAGCAAGGTGAGTCCCTACGAGCAAACCGCAAGATGATGTTGATGTGTAAAAAATACTGACCCTGACAAAGGAAGAGCATCGTTATTTCCAATCTAAAGCTCAACGCACCTCCAGCGAAAAAGTAGCAGACGTGCCAGACCAAAGCCCAGTTGGCACAGAGACGACAGTTTTCAGGAACCTTTTTCTCAAATTCACTTCCTAGAGGTTTGTGAAGTCTGAAGAGGAAACGAAACCAGCACCGGGTGGAACCAAGGGATTGTATAATAAACCGGATCGTAACGGGGAGATTTCGACAGACTTTCGCCCGAGATTCATCCTCCTATCCACGGCAAGGCTTCGCCGCCCGCGCTCCGGCAAAACCTCCGGCAGCTCCGTCCCCCAGCGCCGCCCGCCCGCCCTTCCCGGCTCCCACCGCCGCCCGGAGCACAGCGGGCGGCCCCGCGGGGCTCCCCGGGGCCGATCCCCTCCAGAGGCACCTCTCGGGCCCGGCTCCGCTCGGGCGGAGGCGCTTCCCCGCCGGGCCGGGCGCGGAAGGTCGTTACGCAAGGTGACGGGGGCGGCCGAGCCGCGGAAAGGACGGGCCCCGCCGCACCGAAGCGGCTGCCTCGGCGATCCCCTTCCCTCCCTCCCTCCCGCTCCGCACGGCGCCCACCGCCGGCACCGCCCCGCAGCACCCGGGCAGGTGGCACCTCCGCGCCGGGCCGGCCCCCGGAGTCGGGGATGTGACCGGGGGTGCAGCCCCCGCCCGCACGGCTGCGGCGGCCACGACTGGGGGAGCTGAGGAGAGGGACCGCTCTCCCTCACGGCCCGCAGAGCCGCAGCGGCCTGAGGGGGCAACGGCGGTTGGCGACCCCCCACAGCGGGGCTGGGCGCGGCACCGGTCCCCACCACCCCGAAACCCGGCGTCGCCTCGCCTCACCTCCTCCGGCGCCGCCTGTGCGCAGCTCGCCGCGCCGGGCGGAGCGCATCGCCCATGNCGTGGGGGCCGGGCCACCTGGAGGCGGGCGGGCGCAAGGGAGCGTCTGCAAACTGCCAGAACCGCGAGAACGGGAGAGCGAGGGCGCGCGGCGCAGCCCCGCACGGCAGCGCCCGCCCGCGTGTGCAGAGCGGCACGAGCGGCTCTGCCCGGCCGGAAGCGCTTGTGACAGGCCCAGGCAGAGCGAGGGAGCGTGTGCAAAGTGCCTGCCCGGCTGCGGAGCGCGCGCGGGGGCGGAAGGCGCGCGGCGGGGGTGAGGAGACAGCGCCCGCAGGCGGGAGCGGCAGCCCGTGCACAGCCCTGCACCGCGCGGGCCCGGAGAGGCGGGAAACACCCACGAGCCCGCCCGCGAGGCGTCGTCGCGGCGCCCCGCAGCTCGGTGCTCCTGAGGGGCGGCCTCGGGCCCCGCCGCAGCGCCGGCCTCACCCTGCTGTGAGCAGGTCCTTCTCCCCTCGCACCTGCCCGCGGCCGGCCCTGCCGCCCCCGTGGGGCCCTGTCAGCGAGCGGCCGGTGGCCCCGCCGAGCGGCGGCCGCGCTCAGGCCTAGCGGAGCCCGCCGAGGGGCCGGCAGGGATGAGCGGCCCGGGAAACCGTCGCTGCCGCCTCCCGGTGCTGGGCGGCCTGTCAGGCAGATGTCGGGAAAGCAGGGACAGACAGACGTGCCTGGGAGAGCACTGGCTGACCGCGCACCCCAAACCAGCTTCCCAAGAGCCCCCTTCTGCCTCCCCGGGCGCGTCCACCGAAATCCTCACAGCCCGGCAAACAGCAAGGTCAGGCGCGGAGCTGCTCTGTGGCAGCAGCTGTGGTTTTGGCTGCGCTAGGTGTGTGCATCACATCAGCTAATGTTTTCCTAAGCATTAGACACGGGTGTTTGTGATCAGGAGTTAGAGGGTTTTCATCTTCTTAGGTTGTCTTTAAACTCACTCTGCAAGCTCCTAGAGCTCCAGTGTTTGGGAGCCATTAGAGCAGAGGAAGAGAATGTATTTTTGTAATGAGAAGATGACTATATTTTGTACTGGCGAGACAGCCTCTATTTAGCACGGCTTCTGGAGAGCGGTGTGTTTTCCCAAGCCTGTACACGCAGGCTTGGGGGGAGCCGATAGAAGATGGGTGACATCTGGTGGCCAATCCTACTCCATGGTGTTGATAGAGGCTTGTTTCGTAAGGAGCAGATCAAGATCTAAGTAAAAAGATACGTTTCTCGTTACCTCTACAACCTTATATAAGTAAAAGGAAGAATAGGTGTAGGTTGCAATAATCTGCAGAATTTAGATCAATGTCTGTTACAATATTCTTCACATGCCATGAATCATCAGAAAATGGTTATACAAAAAACTCAAGTAAATGGGTATGCTTTTGGTGACAATTCCAAAAAATCTCTGCTAGTGTTCAGTGCTATTCATTGTGGGTTTCTCCACACAGGACAGAAAATTGTGATGTGAACAATGTGTGCTGAAGGACACTTCTTTGTACCTGTAAGCATCTGCAATAATGCTCTGTAATTCAGAGTTTCCCTTTTCACCCAGCATTATGCTGTGTTCCCTGCTGGAAACTCTCGCTGACGTTTAATGAGAGGTTAAGGATTTGGAAATTTTACAACATGTTGAATGATCAAAGCATTGGACCAGTTTTTGTGTAAGATGGTAACTTTTAAAAGATCTGCTATGATTTGCGCTGTTTGTGGAGCAGGTTCTTATCATAGAGAAAGAAAGCAGGTGGAATAACAGCATCTACAACGCTTTGATTCTTTTCTATTTATTGTTATTTTAATTTAGGAGTCTCATATGCAAGAGCAGACCTAACACTGCAGTCACTTTTGAGTTTGATCTGTTATAGAAATATTACATATCACAAAATAACAACAGTGGTCTCCTAGGAGAACTCTTGCTGAAGGGAACGGTAGATCTTATTAGCTAAGAGTTTTCCACCTGGAGCATACCAGTCAGATTCTCCATTCAGAAACAGAAAGTTACACTATATGTTTTACAGTATGTATGTCTGACATAGCTAAATTTAAAAAAAAATATGTGCATTGATTAAGGAAGTGAGAACTGCATAGGAGAGTGAGCTCCCTGCTCAAGAAGCATTTGCTGAGGAGAGGTTGGGTTCTTGGAGCACCGGGGGCAGGAGACTGAGAGAAGAGAGAACGTAAACCCCTGCAGCGTTAAAGTATTAGGAGAATCTGAGAGCAACCTGGCACTTACATGTTTATTCCTCATTTTAGTGTGTAACAAGTAGGCCACCAATTATTCAGATTTAGCTCTCTCAGCCCTGTTCCATATTCAGCGTGAACCTCACACAGTTAAATCTTCACTCATCTGCTTGTTTATTCTGTGCCCATGGGAAGAGGGTGTGGGTGGAGGCTCCAAGTAAGGCTGATAAGGACCATTAGGGCCTGTTAATGCCATCAGAGCCCTGATGCTGGCGTGTCATGTTGCTTATTTGCATCTCAGAGCCACAGGCTCCCTCTCTAGCTCCAGGACTCTGTGTGCTGATCCCATCACCCTTGGGCACAGGGAGGAGTGGCCTGGAAGTGCTACTCTGCAATTTTGGGTGCCTGCTAAGGGTGTGCTATCTGTTGAAGGACCTGCTGGGAAGCATACTTCCCAGATGTAGTCATGCTCCACCACATGTGCTTCCTTAGTGTCACCACATGTATAGCTGCCCTACATACAAACACAGACATCCTGTGAGCCAGCATTAAAGAAGATAAGTTGGTAGATGTGTGAGAACACCTAAACATTGTATAAGGCTAGGACTGAGGGTCTTAGCTAGAAATTATGTTAATGGAGAACTCTTGGGTTACTCTGAGGTCGGTCTTAATTAGTGAGGAAAATTCTGTTAGAGACATTCAAGAGACCACCTACTCTTATGGTTTTTCTGCTTGATTTTTGTATCCAAAAGTTGCAGGTACAGCCCTGCCCTGAGTGGATAACAAAAAATCCCCGGTGTGATTCTGTGCCAGTTCCAGCTTCTGATTAGTATAGAACTCAGACTAGGTTAAGAAGTCGCATCTATACTAACTTCTGCTTGCTAACTGTAAGCTCAAAATAAAAGGACAGAAGTAATCCTTAGAAGACACTGAGTGCAGCAGGACTGTTTAAGGAATGTTTATGTTCTGAGAGCAATTCTTTTGCACTTCTCTATACTGACTTTTGGAGGATTCTAATTATGGACCAGCAGTGAATGAGAACCTAAAATGTAAATGTACAGAAGTCACCAGAGCTGACTCCAGAATTGCTTGTTGTTACCTTTGAAGTAGTCTACTTGTTGAATTTTCCATCTCTGTTAGTTCAAAGAATAAACTACTGTAATGGGGAGAAATGTGCCTGGGACATAGAAGAATTCTGTGGTTATTCACAGACAGTAACTACATGAACCTTTCCTTAGGGCAGTATGTGTAAGCTGTGTTTCCTTTGGGCTTGTAACATTGTGTAACAAAATTACAGCACACATATAATAACATTCAGTTCACCCTTCCCAATAGCAAAATCTGTTATTATGAGATATATATTATTAGAGAATACAGATATAGAAAATATTTTAAAGATAGAAATCTCTTTCTTCTGAGGTGGAGTACATCCAACATTCCTGCCTTTGTTCTAGTTGATAGCCTCCGCTTATCTCAGGTAGATAGACACACTTACATCATGTTATGCTTCTGGGATTAGCACAGCAGTAAAGCACTTGGAATAGGGACTAGAGAGCATCTACATTATCATCTGCATCTCCTTAAAAGCCCTTTTGCCTTGTCTTTGGAAGGTCTCCATCCCACTGTGCAGGTTTTCTTACTTTCTTTTATAACTCCCCCATATGCTTCTCAGAATAAAGGAGTAGTTGTTAGCTTTGCAGATACTAAGTGGACTCTTTGGTGGCAGGCTAAGTATTGCATTATTAATGTTGAACATGACTTCAATAAAATGGAAAAGGAGAAGAGGAAAAAGAAAAAGGAAAAACTGAAATTTAAACCAGAGATAAGATAAAAAAGACCTTCCTGAAAGGTATCTTTGTCTCTTCATTGCCAAACACGATAACTGTGTCTTGAGGCTTCCAACATATGCTTTTAAAGCTTTCTGTTTGATGTCTCCCTTAGCTTTATTGATACAAATGAATTTACTGCAAAATGATAACTGACTCCAACCTCTGTGCTGGAGATCAGAAAATTTATGCATTCTTGTTCAAGAATGTATCTCACTTTTTTGTTTGCTCTTCTCAGGATCTCATCTATGTTTTTTTGAACTACACTACAATGTAATTCTGAAGTGGTGTCATATTCAACCCTAATAATATTCTGATCACAAAGTGAAATCTTGAAGAGTCACCCTCTCCCTCTCTTTTGCTTCTTATTCACAATTCAAAGTTGCTGTAGGATAACCTGGGTTTAACTCTGATTAAATATCAGAGGAGTAGCAAAAAGAAAATGTTCCTGTCTGTTCCCCATATTCATGTAAACCCCCTGTTTTTTAACACAAGTAAGACTTTGCTGTTAGGTTTTAACTGTCTCCTTCCCGCCAACTTTTTATGGATATGAAAATGTCAGATTTTTTACGGGTATTATAAACTCTGTCCAGTATGGAAGAGCACACCCATAAATTATTATTTGACTCTTGCCTTTAAAGTTTTTATTTTGTCTCCTCTTCGTAAATATAACAACTGGGCTATAAAATTTTCCATCACCAGAAAACATTGATCTATATTCCAACACATTATAAACATAAATTGCGCAAACATTTCCATTAACTTCGCACTGAGTTTTCAAACAGGAAATAAACCCTTGTTTTTAGGTACCAAACCAGACATTTTTAATAGGTATTTAATGTGTGCAATAAGTGTACTGAGGAGCTCCCGATTTGCAGAAAAATATTAGGGATTCCTTTTTGGGCGTCACAGTAGTGTGTCAGTACAAAGTGGCATATAATTGTAAAAGTTCGTAGGCACAGTATAGATCTGGTAGAGCTGATTTTCCACTGTCTTCTTCCCTTTGTAGTAATTAGTAAGAACGCTCATATTTTACATCCACCTTGAACAGGTTTGAAAGACTGCTCAAGGTGCAAGAGATGCTCTGTGTTCTCATTTGAATGCAAGCTGAAATTGCATCATGATTTATTTTAGGGATTTCATTGGACCTGGGGGAGTTAAAGACTTTCCTGAGGAAACAAGTCACTGGCCACTCATGGAGATTTGCCAAAGAGACTGTGCGGCAAATAAATGATTAAGGCATAAAAAGAGAAAGGCTAAGAAATAACAAAGGCAGTAAGGACATAGTAGAAGATATGGATGGGTTATTTGTATTGGTGTTCACTACTGAGGTAGTAATTTTGTAAGTTTCCCCTCTGGTATGATCTTTATGGAGCTCTTGTCTTGAACTGAAGAATTAATGGAAGTTTGTAGATTGAATCAATAAAATTAATAGTACTGGCCTTGATCATATTTGTCCAAGAATTTTGAAGGAGCTTAGGTAAGAAATTTCTGAGTGTTTGTTTCTGCTATGTCGTCATCTCATCCTCTTTTCACAGTTATCAGAATCACCAATTTCAGAGAGGTCTGTAGTGGTAACTCTGAAAATTGGGAATGGATGGCTTAATCTGACTTCTTCCCTGATAGATCAGCAGAAAATACACTTAAGACATATATATAGATAGCATATGTATAATAGCTTAATATCTATACATGATCCTCTTCTATAGAGGTAAACAACAAACTCACAGGTTGGTTTGTTATTCGAAGGAGTCAGTAACCATCTCTCTGATCTGGATAGCAGTCTATTCAGATATCTGTGAACTTTTTCACAAAATCTTGAGTCAAATGCTTACTGTTATTAAAGAAATGAGATTGTCATGGGATATGTCATAAGATGACTTAAAGATAGGAGTAGAAAAAGATAGAAAACAAAAATATTAATAGGGATATGGGGTCATTTGTCGCTGCAGAGGGAGTTTATATTTGGAGTCTCTCAGGACCTTGTTTTGTGACCTTGCTTTTCAGCGTATTTGTAATTGATCTGGAAATGGAAGGAATATTGAGGTGACAATTGCAGATGATATAAAATTGCTGAGGATACTAATATCTAAATTTGAATGCAAAATGTTGCAAAAAGATGCTATGATACCATGTGACAGGAAAATAAAACAGCAGTTATAACTTAGCATTGATATTACTTTGCAAGATAAATGCAAAATTACATTAAAAAATGAAAAGTGACTGCCTATATAACCAAATGGACTTTTTATATTACTAATCAGGAGTGAGATTATGAAAGTACTTTGGAGAGTCTCTGAAAATATCAGCTCAATGTACAACAGTGATTAAAAAACCAGAATGTTTGGAATAATTAGGAAAGGATTTGTGAACAAAACAAAACATCCCTATGCCTGTAGAGGTCCAAGGTACGCTCAGTTCACTTTACCTACCGCAAAAAATATATGGTAAAGCAATAAAGGATGGTAAGAGTGATCAGAGACTGTGAATTACATTAAATGAGAAGAGATGAAGAAGACTAGTAATTAGAGAAGAGGAGAACTCAGGAAAGAGGTGATAAAGGTTGAGTAAAACAACGTTATGAAATCACTGATCACACAGTGGAATTGTTCAGTATTTGTCACAGCAAAAAGAACCTGTGGCACCCAATGAAATTTTGAATAGTGGCTTTCAGACAAATAAAATTAAATACATGTCCAGGCAAAATCTAAGTTAAATTGTAGAATTTCCTGGGGTTTTTTAGAGGCCAAAAATATAAATGAATTAAAAAAAGAGTTACATAGCTCAATAAGAGGTCCTGCAGCAACTGTTAAGTAGGTAGCAACTTTAAAGAAGCCTCTAAGTCTCTGACTGTTAAGCTGAGAAAATATTCCCTGGGAGGCATCATCATGTATTGTCCTGCTTCGTGCACAGCTTGCCAAAGTGTCTCCTCCTTTCTTTCTTCGAAATCTTGAGCAACTGGTCCTTCATCTGACCCAGTGCAGCTGTTACTATGTCCTCACCTCATTGCTTCCTTTTATTTGCTAACTCATCTGGGGTTATGCTTCTTTTCTAAGGTCTGACTCCCTTGCCTTGACAGGAACAACCTAAACATGACATAATGCCTTTCCTTATGGTGAAATACAAGCTCTTCAAGACACAGAACAGCTCCAGTTCAACTAGGCCTTACAACTTGTGGACTCTGTTCCTCATTCCGGCTTTCATAGGTTCCCATGCAACTCCTGACATACTTTTAAAGGTGAAATGGAATGACTTCAAAACAGCAGTTTTAAAAAATATTCTGGAAATGTTACTCTGCTGTGTCCCAGATTAATTATATATATGTATATATTCATGTATCTCCATGCCTGTTTATCCCCAATATAGCCCCAGTCATTCGCTGCTGTTGTACTGCATCTTACAGAACTGTGTCTCATGGACAAAATTTGGAAAATCTTGACACTGAAGAGTCAAATTCCTGATTTTTATCTAACATGAACCCTTAGTGTTACAGTGTGATTGTGGCCAGTACAATAGAGTGGATGGGTTTGGAATACAGAGTAGCTGGATCTCTGCTACATTATCAGTAGTGTAACAAAGGACTCCAGGTCAATGCCATAATGAAGTCATGAAGTTGATTATTTTTCAGCCTTACCTTAGTTAAATGTTTTTGTATTCCTGTTGTTGTTTGATACTTAAACCAAATAGTAGAAGCCAAATAATCTTTATTGTTGAATCTGCTTTTACAGTTTGAACTAGGATATTAGTTGTGATTTCAGCATCAGGCCTACTGCTTTAAGCAACAACACATCTATGAAATAAATACTCTTTCCTATACATCTCCAGAACTTTTGACATACCTGTAATTATTCTCAAGTTGACCCATAGTTGTTCTTTTTTCTTTAAAGTATTTTATTAACTTGTTAATTTGAAACTCAAAATGATGAATTGATTCAGTAATGTACCTGTGAAAGTTTACTCTTCATTAATGCTAAATGCATTATCACACAAGGGTGAAGAAAACACATCATGTAGACAGTCACTGAAATTGGCATCTTTTCTCTCAAGTAGCCAGGTGACATATCATTTATGGGAACCATTAAACCAGGGTGTTAAAAACAGATTTAGTTTGCTTCTATCTACTTAAAAGAGAGTTGTTGTCACTGTTTTGGCAATTGAAGTTTGAAAGTGGGAGGCATTTGATTTATAGAAGACACTAAATTGGAGACTGTTTTATAAAGCTAAAGAGGACTGGTTATAGAACTTCACAAAAAGGAAACTGTTTTCAACAATGTATGAAGTGTGACAAAACAGGCTTTTCAACAGGAGGTAGATGAAGCTTCTGTTATTATTAGAAACAAATTCGAACTGGGAGGCTTAGTTCATCGTCTTTGAACAGTCTTTTCCCCTTGGCCCCCCAAATGAAGGAAATTTTATGTTGGATGCTGTTTAACTGTAGTGTACCCAATGTCTGAAATCCTGTTTTTCAGCACCAAGAAATTATTTGCAGTAGATCTTATATTTTAGTTATAAGGTGGGCAATAAAGACAGGATTATTGACTGTGGAATTACCCCATATGAGAACTTACTTGTAGGCTTTCTGCTGGTTAAACAGATCTGGTAGGTTGCCTTTGGTCTTATTCAAAAGTCTAAAAGCTTGAGAGTCCTATGGTCGATCAGTTCCAGGCTGATGTGTATTTAGAATGTTATTGTGTTCCTGATAAAGAAAAAAAAAATCAGGTTGACTAAGATCTGGACAATACTGAGCTTTTATTTACATTGTTTGGTGGTACATGAAAGTTTTAGTGGAATTGTAGTTGTTAAATAATAACTGAATTTTTTATATTACCCTTGATGGTGTATCCTTAAAAGTAATTTAAAGTATAATCTGGAAAATTTTAATCTGACATTGGTTTTTTAATTTTAATCTGACATCTTTTAGGTGCTTCCACTTGTCTGGAATTGTTGATGTTTTGCAATCTGTAGTCCCAGCAAGTTTGTACAATAGAGAATACATATTGAACATTTCAAGCACTGCAAAAGCCTTAAAGGAATGCTCAGCTATCTGGGATGTCAGTGACCTCTAAATCTTCTCGTCTTGTTACTGGATACTTCTGGAAAGAGTGTCTGTGAATAGGATTCACGTTGCAAAAAGAGAAGCAGCACCTTTACTTCTGTGTTTTTTTTGAGTGTGGAACTTGGCCATGCAATGTTTAGCTCGAAGTCAATATTCACTTAACATATTTAGAATTGACTAAATACAATGGATTTCC
Organism: Pampusana beccarii; assembly: GCA_013399365.1. Lineage (NCBI taxonomy): Eukaryota > Metazoa > Chordata > Aves > Columbiformes > Columbidae > Pampusana > Pampusana beccarii. The sequence goes on along the minus strand of VWYH01006325.1, from coordinate 1,158,802 downwards.
TAAAGTGACTCTTACAAGGATTTCTCAAATCGAATGTCTGCATTACTTACTAGAAGAATTATCACATCTTCGCTGTCCTACCACTACCTTCCATCTTTTACCTTCTCCTCCCTAATCTCTTGTTATTTTAATGTGTTTTTCACTCCATGGGCTTGAAGATATTTTAGCAAAGGACTGATTCTTTTTTTGCGGATATATAATTCAATGGGCTTTATTAAATTAGGTCCCTTTGATAGCTCAGCTGGTAGAGCGGAGGACTGTAGAGGTGCTTCCCGTGGTAATCCTTAGGTCGCTGGTTCGATTCCAGCTCGAAGGAGACATCAAATTTTAAGGTTCAGACTGGATATTAGGAAAAATTCTTCATGGTAAGGGTTGTGAAGCAGTGGAACAGGCCGCCCAGGGAAGTGGTGGAGTTGCCATCCCTGGAGGGCTTTAAAAGGCATTTAGACGAGGTTCTTAGGGAGATGGTTTAGTGCTAGAGTTAGGTTATGGTTGGACTCAATGATCCTGAGGGTCTCTTCCAACTGAAATGATTCTATGACTCTATGAAATGGTCTACACTGACTGTAAAGTATTTTAAACTTACCAGACACACTGCTTTCTCTGAGATGCTTTTCTTCAATAGGGACATGCTATGCATGACAAAAAAAAAAATTAAGAGAAAGTCTTACAAGAAAGGAAGAATTCTGTGCAACGTCTTTTAAAATAGTAAGCTACATAGTAGTGAATGCAGCCACTGCATGTACACCAAGTCATTTGACCTTATGCATCTGCCAACCTACAATACTGGAGCAAAAGACTAAGTAGAAGCATTTACAAGTGCTGTGAGAGAATTCTTGCGCTGGGAAGTCAGAAAGTGTAGGTTTCCTCAAGGGAAAATATTTGCTTTGTCAGACAACCCATTTAAATGAAAAGCAGTCTAACTTGAGCATGGGAAAGTCCTTGTTCAGAAATGTAGTCATTTTACAAAAAAACCCCGACAATAACAACAACAACAAAACCAAAAAAACCCCAAACAAACAAAACAAAACCCAACCCAACAAAACAAAATGTGAACAAAACCCAAACCAAAACAAAACCTCAAAGCCAACAAAAACCCAACAAACCCTAAACCTGTAAATGTGAAAAATAACAATACATCTTTATCACCTCACCCAGGTCTGCTCTCTGACCATGTGTAGAAATTGTGAGGCATACAGCTGGAAAGTCAAAGCTGGGTCAGTTGTATTTGCTTTCTGCAATTGTAAATTTCAAATTCTTCAGGATCACAAAAGGGAATGGATTGCATATATCTCTTATCAAATACGAAGTATTAACAGAAAAGGTCTCAGGAGGGAGTATCGATCAACACACATTAATTCAGGGAAGTTTTGATTTACGTAATGAATACTGACTTCTTCTAATAACTAAACTTAACATGAGAAATATTTGTTCTCTAAAATTGTTTGTTTCTTTGTCCTTACCCTCTAACTACATCAAGTCATTTCAAAAACTCAGCTTCCTTCTGTGTTCTGTCTTTTGGTGTCACCTCTGCTCTTACTGGGATCTGCCACCTTTGGAAGAAATTCTGTATTCTAGATTGCCATCCGTGGAAGATTCTACAGTGAAGCTTAAGGAAAGCACATTCTAATGTACTAAGATCCCAGGCTCTTCAAGGCTTCATAGATGTGATAAAAAACAACTTGAACTGCAGCTAAAAAGGAACTGTGACTAAATGTGGAACATGATGCAGTGAACTTACAGCAGCTTGTACAGTTTAATCAATGTTATTTCTACGTGGAAAGTCGGCTGGAAAATGGACAGATAAATTGTCAACTGTAATTTAGGTGTTCTGTGGATTGTCCAAACACTGAAATAAGCCTGCATCTATTTTATTTTTCCTTGCCTTTTCCCATTGTTTAAAAAAAAAAAAACAAACCAAAACAATCTCAAGCAATATTCAAGAGGACAGTCTCCAAATCCAGTTCTCATATCACTCCAGTGTTTGACCCATACCAGTCCATGTGGACAGGAAGCATTTAGACATACTTGGTTATCCCTGGAGATACATCCCAATGTTAAGTAGATGCAGTCAAGCTTTTGCATTTTCTAGTACAACTGAGACCCTGGAGTTTCAGTATATTCCTAATTAGGTCCCTGGCTTCAAATTACTTTCCTTCCTGTTTCCTTAGACATTCTAGAATATATTTCTCATAGGCAATTTTATCTCCTTAGACATATATGCCTAACAAGCATGAGACGCAAGCAAAGATTGGGTGGCTTCGTCCAAACATGTGGATCTGAATATTACACAGATTCAGAGACTGGTTGGGGTTGGAAGGGACCTCTGGATATCATCTTGTCCAACCCAGCTGCTAAAGCAGGTTCACCAGAGCAGATCACACAGGAATGTGTCCAGGTGTGTTTGAATGTCTCCACAGAAGGAGACTCCACAACCTCTCTGGGCAGCCTGGTCCAGGTCTCTACCACTCTCCAAGTAAAGAAGTTTCTCCTCATATTCAGATGGAACCTCCTGTGCTTCAACCTGTGCCCGTTGCCCCTCATCCTGTTGTTGGGCACCACTGAAAGGAGTCTGGTCCATCCTCTTTACACCCACCCTTGAGATGTTGATAAACATTGATGAGATCCCTTCTAAGCCTATAGCTGAGATATTATTTCAGCATCAAACTTCTAAGTATCTTTTGTTATTTGTTGCTAAAGCAGGATCATTGGGCAAAAGGTTTTAATATAGACTCCATTAGTCCAGGTTGGAAAGATGTGACTGAGAGTGTCAGGTTATAGCCCATTGACCCTTAGCAGCCTCACAGTTACACACAGCAGAGGCCCTAGAGAGAACCACTTAGACCTTAGCAAGCTGGAAAATGAGTCTGTCTAGGGGAGGCAAAGGATTACCATTAATTTACTGTGTGTAATCACATTATATATTTTTAGGTTACCTATGTAGTTCAGGAGAGTAGCAGATGATTTACGACACGCCTGCAATTTAAGTAACTTTGGCTAAATAATATACATGTTAGCAGTTTGAAGACTTGGAATTTTTTTTTAAAGAGAGACAGAGTTTACAGAAATGTCATTTTTCATGTATATTACAGGGAGGTAGATCAATAAGATAAAAGATGCTAGCAGGAAATAAAGTGTTTTTCATAGGTTGGCAATTTATTGTTAGTCATTGCCTAAAAATACTGCAGACTGAGTAACATCAGTCTGTCAGATCAGGTGGATGGAATGTTTACTTTAGTAAATCTAATCTTGCCCTTGCCTGCAGAAGCTGGGGTTGAAAAGCAAGGATGGTACCAGTAGTGTAGGAACAACCAGATCCATCCTGTCAGCTCAGATGGGTGTAACTGCAGATAATTGCAGCAGAGGTAAAGCAAGGTTCAAACTGTTCTTCCTTCAGGAAGAACTTGTGAAGTGACCACAGCTCCAGCCCATAGACTTAGATGCTCTGTGATGCATTGGTGGGTATTTGACAGTTTTCTGGAGAGCTCTAGGTTGGTCTTTTATTGTAAAGGTGCTTAAAAACAGTGAAGTCCCTTCTAAAAACATACACACAAGTTTTAGTTGTCTGTTTTGTATCAACATGCCTAGATTTTCATATCACTGAAAATCTGCCATACAACACTCTCTCGGGAAAATATCCTGTATGAAAACAGCTGTTAAAATAGAGACTAATTTAACAGCAAACTCTGGACAAACAATACTGACTTCGTTAAACTTAGAAGCCTGTGGGCATTTCCCTTTTAGATGGCATATTTGTTTTAGAAATACATACTGCATAGAATCCAATGCAATGAACATAATATTTAAAATGTTTATTTTACATTTGCTTTCATGGAAATTAATCGTAAATGTACTCATCTATATTTTCTTATTAAAAAACTCATAAACATTTTCATTCATCTGTTACTCACATGTACAGACTTACAACAGTTATAAATAGAAACACACAGGACATGTCTATCCTGCTACAAATGTAGAATCTCTTCTCACACAGTGTGTTTGCTAATGTCTTGGTTTATCTGTTCTTATGAACTTTCCAAATTCTTACACTGTATAGAGCTTGACATATTGTATTTCACTGATATTCTGGAAACTAACAGCTCTCTCTTTGCTCTTATCTTATTAATTCCTTTGTTTTCAGCCTAAGGTTAATTGCTTCCAGTTGTTTCCATTTACAGAACTCAGAAAAATTCATCTCCTGTATTTTTTGATCTTTCAAATGTTTTGGGATATAACATGTTTTAGTATAAAATATCAAGTTAGTAACCTTCAATAGGTTGCTAATTTGTCCATGAAAACGTTTCTTCTTTCTGTTTCAAATTTCTATACAAATTACTTTTTCCTAACTATTGTCTAGATATTCTTTCTGATTTTTCTACTTCTGCTGCTCTTTCTTCCCACTGATTAAGTTTAAATGCCAGCAGGGATTAATAGCTGACTCCCTTCAAGGGAGAAGATGTCAGATTTTGGATAAAAATGAGGATTCCAAAGAATGGAAATATGACTACCCATTAATAGAAAGGAAATCTGAACTCACAGTCATATGACAACTCAAATGATTTTTGTCAGAACTAGAAAGAGTTCAGATGGTTTGCTGATCTCTGTGGGACATTCTGCGTAATCTGCTCTAAATTATGGAAAAGAATTATGAAATAGACTGCAAATCACATAAATTGAGTTATTCCAAGCACAGCGGATTGTTGAGCAGTAGATCCAGAAATGCTAGAATCACAGAGTAGGGAGATCAGAGGCTTTTATTAATTTCAGTAAAACATCAGTGCTGCTCTTTTGGACAGTCCTTTTCAGGGGAGCTGACATGCAAAATACCACCAGGAAACACTAATTAAAGCAATATCTTTGTATGAGCAATTGTTGCCATTGAAGGCTAGTATTCAGGTTTTACTATAGGAGAGCTGGTTGATCCAGGTCATGCACTCCATGAGTGTTCCAAATGCTTTGTTCCTCATTAGTCGTGTGAATCCGAAATCATTGCACAGCTTGCATATAAAACTTTAACAAAGCTAATGCCACGGAATCCGTCTTTTTCTCTGTGCTTCAGTCTTAGTTTTGAAAACCAGTTTTACTGCTAACCTTGCTTTTTAATCTTGTTCTTCTTTCAACAAATTAGATTTTGAGCCTATTAGCTGCAACAGTGTCCTGTTGGATATAAATCATAAGGGGAGTCTGTCATGCACAGCATAGGAAACTATTTAAAGGATAATAGCATCTTATGCTTCTGGGTATAAGCTGATTGTCAAAATGGAAAAGAAATGTTGCCCTTATGGGTACCATTGTATAGTTACTTGTCGCATTATGAGGATTTGCACCTTCCTCTGAGATATAGTCAAGACAGAATACCAGGCTTGATGGACCAGTAGTCTGATCTGCCATGACAACTCTTTATGTTCTGATACATGTGACCTGTCAGTGTCTATACGGAAAGGATAAAAAATGAAGTTATTGGTGAGTGAAGACTAAGGCATGTGCAAAGAGGTTTCTAAAGGAACAGTTTTCAGTTGTCAGTATGCAGTGAACCAACATCGTGGAAATGAGGCAATACATGTCAGCGATCTATGTAGAATGATTTACCATAACCACTAGAGTTCATTTGTTGATTTTTATTACTTAGTTATATGAGAAAGCACTGCTGTATGAAGTAAAGATAGGACAGATCTTGTAGGAAGACAAAAGTTAACCTGGGATACTGTTTGGGGTTCGAATAATTCACAGATTAGCTGCAGTTATGCAATTGGTAAAAATTTCTCAGCATTTCATAGAAAAATGTTTAGAATCCGGAATAATTTACTGGCAGGTCCTTAATAATGCATTTCTTGAAGCAAGTGCATATCAATATGTATGGAAGTAGGTCATGTAGGTGGTATCTGGTGGACATGGCTGTTTTTCTGTATTTAAGAACTGTTAAGGGTTGTTGTAACTGGAATGTAATTGCATAAATGTATGTGTAGATGACTTGTCTATTTGAAGAATTTATCTCTGTGAGATTCTGAGTGCTGTAAGGTTCTGTCAACTCTTAGAACACAGTTTTACAGGGGCTCTATAGGATTTGCATCGGCTATATTGTACTATCTGGATAAAGACATACATTTTGTATAATAGCCTACCTCTGACAAAAAGGACAAGACTCTATTCTTTATCTTGGTGTATTATTTCTTACTTACAGATCTAAGTCAAATCTAGCTGCAGCATTTAAAACTGAGCAAATTAAACAAAACAAAAGACATCACTGTTGTAGCTGATTTTACTTTTGAAGTGATCCATTTTTGTTATAAACCAAACAAAATAAATCCAGCATCAGATACTGCATCAGATGCCACATTCCTTAAGGACATGATTTGAGGAGGAATGAAGAAACGACAAAAATAAATCACAGGAAAACTTCGCAAATACAAGGACTGATGAATAGTGAATCTTATTTAGGGTATTGCTTTGCTACCCACTTTTCAGAGACCTAGGAGGTTCTACTTTGTCACGAGAGATTTCTATCAGATACCTGCTTGCTGATGTGACAGTCTGTTATTTCCTTTTACATTGTACTTGCTTCAGTCAAACAGTTCGTGCCATATCCAGTCATGTTGTCCAACTGTGACTTCAGACACTTCATAAAGGCAACATGCAACTGCCTGTTCTGGAAAGACTGTGTACTGGAAATACTGCTTCAGAGGAGAGTTTGATTTTAACTTGTTTTAGCAGATATTTGGCTTGATTAAGAAAAAAAAAAAGATACCTCTGTTCTGTCATAGAGAATATTATCATATTCCTTGCAGGCAGGTACATTTAAAATGATAGTAAATGAGGCAGTTTTACAATATTTATTTTAAAATGAATGTTTTTACGTGTTATGAGTATTATGGAACATGAATAACATATAGCAGGTACCATTGAGGAATCTGAGCAGATTGCTTTTATTCTTTCTAGAGGTTTTCCCATCACTTAAATTAAGGAAAAAAACCAGTGTATTGTTAGATCTCTTTTATTATTCTTAATCTTTTTCATCACTTTACAAAGATACAGTAAAACTGCTGTTACAGAAGTAAATGTGCATGGCATGTTATTGCCTGGAATTGGCATAACAGGATTAATTGTCTGGGGCTGAGTACTGATGTGCCTTGAATTTTACAATAATGGAACTCAGTGCTTAACTCTTCCACAGAAATTATGTATGTGACTCTTGCCAAGTCAGTTTGGCTCTGGTCCAGCGAAAAATTAAACATTTGTGCAAGGCGAAACTAATGTTTATATACTTGAAGGTACATCAAGGTGTTAATTGCACTGTGCCTCTGTTTTTGTCTTCTTCTGAGATTTTATAGTTATAGACTGTAAAAGCCTCAAAGACTTTTCAGTGTGTATAAATTATATCTAGCACAACAGAGTTCCCGGACCCTGCTGATTTCAAAGAAATGCTATTACACATCCTGCTCACTGCACTCCTGTTGACCCTGATGGAAATGTTTGCGTGAATAATTTGAGCTCTTTGTATATATTCACATAGGAAAATAGTACTGCCCTGGGAAAAAATAATGGGTCCTTCTTTCCTTGCAGATACGCCTCCTTCATTGTGGTAGGCTTGATCTCTCAATGTAGCTTTTTATTCTCTGACCTCGGTGTCAAAAAGCATCTTTTTTGTTGTTGGGTTTTCTTTAACTTGTTCCCAGATGTCTGGTGCAACCAATGGCAGTAAAAGAAGTTAAATAAAGAGTTTTAGAATTCTATTAGAAGTCAAAGAACCAATTCCCTGAGCTGTCCATTGGCTTAAATAACCATGTAAGTAATTTGCTAAAAGACATCTAATGGACTGTTTTAAAAGTAAAATCAGGTACAGCAGTGGTGTCTTTTTTGTTTGTTTTTCCTGCCTCATTATCTCAACGAATACATAGTTTTAGTGCTTTCTTCTATTATGGATGGTTGTGCAGTTCAGGCCTCTGTAAACCTTAAAGTGTCAGTTTTTAAAGAATGAGTGAATATGGTGTTTGAGTATATACCATAAAATGTTATAGATGCACTATGAAGTATTTTTATAAATATAAAAATCGGAAGAAAAGTGAAGAAGTACAAACCAGTTTAAAGCTCAGTTAAAATGAAATTTTCACAATTCATGTTTACAAATGTGAATTCTGTGAATGGTTTCTGTATTTTTAAACTACTTATACTAAAAGTATCTGTAGGAACATGCCTGAATTTGGTGCAGTCAGATTCTATAGTGAGAGCTTATCTGTGTTATAAGTTCCCATTAGTAAAAATCATTTTATGTGCTTACACACATGCAAATCCCTGTTCATTTATCTATATTTATGCCTTGGAACAACAGTGAGACAAAAGAAATGCATGAAATTAGGTGAGAACAAGAAACAAATTCTTTGCACCTCAGCCAATAATTTGCCTTTGTGTACCAGTACTCCAGTTTCATGCCTTTCTCTTGCATCCTTTTGTGCCACACTCCGTAATAGGGCAGATACTTGGTTGAAATAGCAGTCTCTGTTCTGCAGAGGGGCATTAATTCCCTTGCAGAACTTGGTTCATTGGCTCCCTGAGGGCGCTGTGCCACTAAGTCACTGTGCCAAGGGGACAGGGACAAGGGAGTGCTTCTGGGTGGGATGTGCTGAAGGAAGTCTACCTGAAGGAAGATGGGGAAGAAGATGAGTGGGTGTTCCTCCAATGGGCTTTGAAGAGCGGAGTGTGAATTCTCCTCCAAGAACTGCTGTCCATCAGTGATCTGGACACTTTGATTTAAACATAAAAGTGGAGAAAGTCAAGTGCCTGAACTGAGCAATTTATAATAACAAGTGGTTCAAGAATGAGTAAAAAAAATGGGAAAGTGTATAAAATAAGAGTATGAAAATGGGGAAAAAATAAGTTGCAGGAAGATTGCATCATTCTCTCAAACTGTCCTATATGAATAGATACCTTGGTCAGAGATGACAGCAGCAAGCCCTCTGCCTCTGTATCTTCTAGGCTCTGTGTATAAAGATGTATGTGCTAGAATATTATTTACTATGGTAATTTTATCTTTAAAATTGATCTAGTTCTGGGCTTCTGCTAATGAATCAATTATACTTAATGATAGCACTGATGCAAGTTGTGTCTTCGGTCTTATGGTTTGGATCCAGCTCTTAAATGCTGTTTATTTGGTAACCCTACTTTGTTCCCCTACTCTCCAGCCCGTTGGCATAAACTAAGATATGAAACAACATCCTGAATTCCTAAGTGTGCTCTAAAATCATATTATTGTTATTAGCGTCTTCTGAGTAGCCTTGTTGGCCATACAAAAAAAGGGTATTCTTTGTCTTGCAAAACATTGCTCAAGCCATCATCAATCTAGGAAGTACTGTTGGATCAGCATGACACTAGTCCATGGATGTTAATGGTTCCATTAGTCCCTGCATCTAAGGAATACCATGTTCCTACTAGTCATTGTGTGTTTTCTTTTTTTAAACCAAACAGTGTCTCTTTGAAATACAGAAGACTAAATTTTGCCTGGCAGACCAAATTTGTTTTGCTTTCTCTGTTTCGGAGGCTAATCCTGACCATCGAGAATTTTCCAAAATGCACTCTTGATTTCTAAAACTCCTTCATTTAATTAAACCCTGTCAACTTTCATGTTTTCCCTTCACATGCTGGCAGCACCGACTGAAGGGGTGTTCCATGCCAGATAATGTCATGCTCAACAGTAAAAGCTGTGGGAAAAGGGATTTTGATGAGGTGGCCATTGCTCAGAGACTGACTGGGCATCAGTGTATTTGAGGGAAGTGGTGAGTGATGGCCTTTGCATCACTTGTTTTGGGTTTTTTCTTCTACTTTCTCTAACTTATTAAACTGACTTTCTCTAGTCCTGTGTTTTCTCACTTCGGCTCTTCTTAATCTCTCCCCTAATCTCTCTCTCTCTCTCTCTGCTGGGGTGAGTGAGTGAGCGGCTGTGTGGTGCAGCTGCTGGCCAGGGTCAACCCACCACAAGAATGAAGGAGTGGGAATGGGGAAGAAAAAGACAGGGGAGTGCCCTCATTATTACAAAATTTTACACTCCATCTACTGTGTGGAAATGTCTGTATGGATAGTCTACTGTGACAAAACACTAGAAGCTCCTGACTTATTACTGTATTATTCACCAGAAGCACTTGTTGAGAAATCTTCTTAATGTGCAGGAAACCACCATTCTTGTGTTTTGGGTTTTAGCAGTATCTGCTGCAAAAAGCACTAGTGTCTTATAGTAACAAAAGTCTATGAACACCATAGTTGTAGACAAGGAAGAGGCTTGAGACAGAACATATTATATTTACATAAATTTAGCTGTTAGATAATTTTAAAATTGGTATTAGTGTAAGAATTATAAGCAGTCTCGAAGAATGGCCTAAAGCACCACAATTAGTATTAAAAGGAGGTTATGCTGAAAGCACACATATAATACTGGAGAAAGAATAACAATGAAGCTCTTCAATTGAGGTAGTAACTAGTTTTGGTTTGTGTTTTTGCTAAGAACTAAGGGATAAAATTATGCCTCAAAGATGGAAAAGATTTAATTCCTCAAAGGGACTTGCAAATGTATGAGAAGAGCTAAACTACCTCACTTGCAGAAATGGTTTTCAGTTTATTGATATAAAATGCAAAGTCCTAATTTAGGTAGTTAAAACCAAGAACGTTTGCTGTCAGCTGGGAGATTACCTGTTCAAAATGCCAGTAGCAGGTAAAACTTAAATATTAGTAACAGTATGACAGACCTGACTGTATGATGCAGCCGTGAAAAAAAATATTTGATGAATTGAGTGGGTAGAGGTGAAGAGGCACAGATCTATCCTATAAGACCTAGATACAATACTATATACTGTTCTCAACATGTACAGGTGCTCCTGCTTGAGAAGGATTAATTAATACTGGAATATAAGCCAGAAAAAAACCTACAACGGCAAACAGTCTAGGATGAAGTCTTTTTTATCCTAAGAAAGAAGGAATACGATAACTTGGTTTGTATATCTTAACAAAGCAAAGGCTTAGAGGAAATGCAGTTCCTGCATACAGATGTATGGATTGAAAAACACCAGAGAGGGGAATTTACCCTTACCATTTACCTGAAGGGAAAATTAGGCATAAGAACAAATTGGGTCGTAATTACGTTTAGGTACAAAATTGGAAGTTTCTAAATGTCAGATAGTTGAGGTTCTGCAATGTCCTTTCAGGAAATGTAATGGGAGTAAGAATCCCTCTTTTCCCAGCTAGTTTTGGGGATGTTCTTTAATGAGCTTATGAAGGGGATCGTGTAACGTAGCTGGTTGATAGCGGGGCTGAGTTTGTTAATTTAGGAAGTCCATTCTAATACCTCATCATATGTGTTGATAGTTTCTTGTGGCTGCCAGAAGCAGGTGAGCACACTGTATTAGCCGTGTGGTGGGTATTTACACTATCTTACAGAGAGCTGTCGTGCTGTCAGCATTATCTGTAATGAGCCCGCTCATCACTTAGAAGGCTCAGAAATGGCAATTGTAATTGTTATAACTCAATATTCCATTTTCCACTGCTGGGAAGCATGCCTTATCTTTAGTACTTAGTATTTGGAAGCTTCTAGCCTAATCAACAGACTTAAGTAAGGTGTAATTTCTTTTTCAGTTTTTCCATTTTTCTGGCCCATTGGGTATTTTAACTCTAAAAGAGTCTGAAAGACACAATGGGAGATGTGAAGCCCATATAACCAGGAAGGCAACTACAGCTTTTCCATTTAGTGTTTTAGTCAGACTTTTCCTTGAAAGGTGCAGTCTACCTTAGAAAGGCCAAGATAAGGGAACAATGGCTGAGGAACATTTTTTTTTTCCTTCTCATGTAGTAGACTCTCCCCTGTAGAAACACTGCTTAGTAATGTTCTCAAAGCAACATCATCTTAAATACATAGAGAGGGATTTACTTAAAAATACCTGAAAATCCAAGGTGACTGAGCAAAAATGCTCTTGACTTACTCTATTAGATCTGTTTACATCTGCCTTTTAGAGGGCAGCTGATGCTAGACATCTTTAGCACGAGAGAGAGTGTTCCAGAACTGACAGCATGTCTGGGCTAAGGTCTTTGTCAAGTAGCACTTTGAATATCCTTAGAAATGATCCTCTCCTCAGTTCCGTAGAGGAATCAGGGAAAACTTATGAGTGACTAGGCAAACAAATTGCGTTGTCTCAGTTCTTTCTCCTCTCTATAAAAGATCAGCAAGGCAGATTTTTAATAGAATGTTTTTCTCTTCTATTAAGATGTTCTCAGTGGAAGCACAGCCCCACTGTCCTAAAGCAGTTTATAAAAGGTGGAGGTGTATCTGAGGAATATAGGAGGTGATGTCTTTGTAGGTGCTTTTCATTAGAATCTACATTTTTTTCATCTGCTCGTTTTCCCCACTGAGCAATCCCCTATGGTCGAAGCGAATTCTTTTGCTCTTTATTTAAGTTGAACAATTGGATGTCTCATCCACTGGGGTAACTTGCTCATTAGGTTAAGTTGCTAATGGCAACTTTTCTTGAGCAGAAGGAGAGAATTTTTTTTTTTTTTTAAATAAGTAGTTTAATTTAAGTGGTGTGCTTTAGATAAGGGGAGAAAGAACAGTTAGTAAATACATAGGCCAGTGAGGTTATTTAGAATACAACCTTTATTGTAAAGTAAGAAAATATTGTCAGTGGCTGTAGTCAGGAAGTGCAATGCTGAACAGACAGAAAAATTGACTTGTAAATAGGTCTTTGGGAGGTTATAACTCAAGTTACATATATTATTCATGTAGCAATAAAGCCTGGAATCTCCATTTGGGGATAAATATTTCATGGTGAAAGGCACTGCCCAGGTAAAATACAGAGGGGGTGTCCTCTTTCCAAACCACCTTTCAATCTAATGAGAAAACGTACACAACGAAGAAGCAATGGGACTGCACCGTAACAACGAGCATTTTGAAATAATAATTTAAGGTTTCTGAGGTTTCTTAAGACATGATGGTAGCTTTGGAGTTTTATTTTCTATACTTCATCATTTTGTATGTCCTGTTAGTGAGGCATGTCTTTATTTTACAGGAACTAAACAAAATGTACCTCAAAGGATGGGCAGGTGCAAGCACAATGGGAGATTTCAGGTAGGTCATCTGCAGAATTCCCATTCCTTTTAGGTCGGATTTGTTAAGACAATCAAAGTCCACATCTATTTGCTTTGATTTAGTTCGATATTTAGCATTCATTTAGATAGGTTATCTTTTCTGAGTTTTTCTAATGCCAGGGAGCAGCTAATAGAGTGAGATTCAGATGTGCAGTGACCCTGCAGAGTTTGATTCACCTGCTCATATCCTGCTCTCTCAATGATTTGCATGGATATTCTGCTAAGAACAGCCACTGAGATAATCTGGCAGCCAAATAATTTAATCCTTGTTATTCATTTTGTGGCCTGCTGGATGTCAAAAGGCAGAGAAAAATAAGAATGAAAGGAGCTCTGGTTTTGGTTGCTTGTTTTTATTCCTTTCAGCTGCTGTTACAAGTACCTTATTATTCAGCGTAGGCAGTAGGGACTTGTAATTTAGGACACGTGACAATGGACAATAGATAATCTACGTAAGAAACGTAGGGCATTGCTGAGAGTACATTATATCTACACTAACTAATACTGGAAAAATTACAAGGAAGTAGACCACTATCTCAGCTTTACCTCAAGTTTTTCACAGGAGAGGCAAGTAAAGAACCGAATCTTTCACTCACCATCTCTTTCTGTTAGTGGCCTTTAACAATAGCTTTGGGTCATAATTTGAAAATAAAAACACTACTAAAGCACAGGAGCTGTATCCTCCCTTTCACCGGTCTGTGAGCATGGTTCGGGTGAGTTAATTTACATCTGAGTGAGACTGCAGTCCTTCTGTCAGGAAGAGGCATAACCACATGCCTCCAATAAGTTTATTTTGCTATGTTGATGATTTATAGAATGCTCAGATTGCTCTATTTACCAGAGCATCTCTGGCCTCAGCATCTGTGGGCTGCTGTCACTGGCTGGCTGCGTGAAATATAGTGGCGTGATAACATCAGACTCTCCTTTGTTGTTTCTAATTTGGCTCATGTGTACTTACAAATGTCCTGTGACATTTGTACCTACTCACGACTGTAGAAGTTGTTTTCAGCTATATCAGAAATACTGGTTTAAGTAGGATTGGCATAAAGCCTTCTCTGTACAGTCTTTTGAAACTACTTCCAAGGTTTTTTCTCTAACAAACAAAGAACAGAGCGAACAACTTCCAAGTGATCTAAATGTAGCAAGACCATCTGTTGACTTCAGAAATGAGCTTAGTAGAGGTAATGTCTTTTTTGCTATATGTCCTGGAACCAGAGAATGCTTAAATTGCCCTTTCATTTATTTATTTATTTTATTTTAAATTTCAAGTGAATTTTAATACCTGTATTTTGGATTTGAACACGTTGAAGGGCATTTGTAATGGACATAGCTGTGTCCAGAAAAGGACATAGAGACTGGAAAAGGGTATGATGGGTATAGGGAGGGAAAGAGCAAGATTACAGTGTCACTATTCTGGTCTGTAAAAATCTCCAGTCACTATGTCGTCTGCCTCTCTCCTGGTAAATGTCACTGTGCAGACACTGAGCAGACAGTTAGAATGCTTAGTAGTTTATTTTGAGCTAATGGGCTGGTGGAAGTCGAAACTGTGCAACATGATTAAGAAAGCTATTTTTCTTTGCAGGAGCATCTATTATTCACAACATAGCCACACCTTAGGAAAAGAGGAAGAGAAATGGACTCAGTTTATGGGAAGCTCCTGTACACAGTTGCCAGGAACGAAGAGGCAAAGGAAGACAAATACAACCCCTATTTGCAAAAGTGTGTTTTGGTGTACCTTCTGTATCACAGTGACTGTAGCTCCATATGGAATTGATTTATACCATACATTTGAAAAGGAAACCCTAGAAAATAGGCATACATTTTGTTGGTCGAATGCTCCAAAACACTATTGATAAGAGACTTGGAAAACAAATCCTATATACATCCTATCATCCTGCAGGCAATGAAATATCAACAAGCATAGTGCAGTGGAAACCGTGGCTTGAGAGGAAAAAGCATCTTTGATTCAGAGCCCATAAGATCTCCTCACTATTAAAATTCAGCACACTGTAAGAAAAGAGACTGAAAGAGGAATCAAATAGAGTTTTATGGCTTCATAACTTTTACAAGTCTCTTTAAAGCCCTCCAATATTATTCATTCTTCAGACAGTCCATGGCATTACAGAATATCAAAGGAGCAGTCTGAAAAAAGCAAGCTTTGAGAACCAATTACTAGAAAGCGATAGTACAAAATGCATTTATCGGTTAGCTTATCAAGACTCTGATACAAGGATTGATTCAGAGAGGAGCGGCATGCCTTCGTGACATTCACTGATGATAAATTACCTGCCAGAAGTCCTTGGGGAATGTACGTGTAACTCAAATTAGTACATACATCCCCGTACAAACAACATGGATGGCTAAAGTTGGCAGAAAACAGTGTGCTTACATTGCTACATCTTCAGAATAAGTCAGGGTNCGGAACCTCTTGTGTTCCAGCAACTCTGGAGTACCAGGTTGCCCCTGAACACTGGAGTCTCTGAATAGTATCTTGTTGTTTACCCAGCACAAGAAGTCCCTAAGAGGACTACATATCTTCCTATTTCTCCCCTTTTTGGTGACAAAGCTCTGCTTGAGAAATTAATATGGGATATTAATTTACTTTCAGTTTTTAATAATTTCATTTAGTATATGTGCTTTACTGCGATGTTCTAAGGTTTCTATTGAAAATGTATTTATTTCCTTCCCCCCTACTCCCTTCTTCATTGCCCTTTACTACAGATGTGTTTGTGTCTGGGAAGCAGGGATTGGTCAGTATTGTGGGAGTTGTTCTTGTCATGGGTGGACTTATTTAAAGAAAAGCTTGTCTTGCCATCTTCTCTAAAGATGCCTGGACTCTGAAATCATCTAATCTCCTCTGCAATATTCATAGCTAGATCCTTCTAATGGTGGCCTATCCTCAGCTCTCATGTATGTCACCCTGACCTCTGAAATCTGTATTGTAAGTCAGCCAAGTGTAATACCTTTAAAGGCAAGTTTTTAATATTCGGAGCAGCAAGGTAAGAGCGTATGTATACGTGTGCATGTATGTGTTGTGGGAGACATGGATCAAAGGAATGAAGTGATATCCACTCCCCTATCATGGCAAGCAAGCTCTGCATGACTCGGGAGCTACCTTCCAGCTCTTTCCATATTCCTAGTTTGAACTGCAGCTTCATATTACAGTTGTTTTATAAAAACAAACATTGGCATAAGATTATATATATATATATTTAGCACTAACACATTAACAACAATCATAGTGGCGGCTTCATCAGTGATATGTATGCCTCTGTGCAGAAAGTGTTGGTATATGCACTTTGCTGTAGTCTCTGACTGACGGATTGACCAAAGGAAAAAAAAAAAAAAAAGCTTGGGAAGAATGAATATGTCACTTAGACTTTTATGTCTACAACCCACGAACATCCGCTGTTCTGGTGTGTGCCAATGGGGCAGGGAAGGAAGGAATGAGATGAGACTGGCCTCAATGTGTATTGGTAGCAAAGCCAGTTGTTGGGCTGTGGGAGGTAAGCTCCCTGGGAAGTTTTGTCCCTGGGATCAGAGCTAAGGCCCTTGGAATGCTTCTAGGTGAGCGTGGCTCAGCTCCTGGCCTGTGCGATGCTTTCATCTGGCTTACCACCGCTTTCCGGAGGAGACAGGGAGCAGCTGTTTGGGGATGAAGGTGGCCTGCATGGCTGAATCAGCCCTCCTGCGCCTGCTGTGGCAGGAACAAGAGGGTGCGTTTGGCGATTGCTGCTAGGAGGGTTGGGGAGGTAGCGAAATGAAGTGGGTTTGGTGAGCTCAGAGACAGACATGTCTGCATTTAAGTAGGTGGGGAGAGAAGTCTTCCTTCCCAAATCCTTAGTCTGGCCCCAGTAGAGTTGAAGGCTGGAATACTCTCTGCAGTATCCTGCCAAATGTGCCTGAGGAGACAGTGTCATTCTCTTGCATCAAATGGGCCTGCCAGACCAACAATCCTCACAAGTAAGAGGAAGCTTCAGGAGGTAAGTGTTGAATGAACATTGACTTTGTATGACCGCTGGTTAAGTAAATGCAGTGGACGCAGCCCCTCTGTGCACAACCTACACGAAAGCAGTGGGAATCAAGGGTTTGACTTTGCGTGATTGTTTTTCCATGCTTCTTTCTTCAATGCGATGTGGCCAGGCTAGGAAACTCAGCTGCCAGAACAGTTTGTGGAAGGAAGAGCCTACACCACTTAAAGACACCTCTCCCTTGGTTTCTAAGAGTCTTTTTTGCTCTGCTTCGCTCTGCTTGTACTTGCTAAATGCCAGACTGTAATTGTAATAGGCAGCTGTTATGCTGAGATGAGTTTGAGTGATTCACTGTGAATTTACTAAGAAGTTGTCGTGGAAGCTGTGCACATCCTGAAGCTATAGATTGAGGTAGATAGTAACAGTTGTTTTTAGTTAAAAATATGGATCCAAGACACAAATCAAAACTTCTCTTCCATTTGCAGTCATGACTGGACAACTAAGAATGTTGAGCAAGAAGAGATGCTAATTGTTTTCTACTTATCAACAGACAAATGTATTTGTTTATTTAGTTATTTAGTTATCTGTTTGTTTATTTATTTATTTATTTAAAAAATGCAAGACTCTTGGCTATTTGACATAGTTGTGTTTTGTTTTTTTTTTCCTTAATATTCCCTAGATACGCTTTGAACAAAGTGTCTGACTGGAGATAAGTTTCAATAATAGCTCTGCACATTGCAAACAGCAACATCAGGCACTAGTCAAATGAAAAATACAGAGCTCTCCATCTATTTTAGACTTCTACAGTCTTATTTACATGGTCAGTCCTATTCCTTCACTGTGTGCGCACACAGACACACTGTGTGTGTAACAGACTGACAGCTTGTACTTGTTGATCAAACCAGACTAATAGTATGTGATGAGCTTTACATAACGCAATAAGATAATAAAAGTTATGAGACTGGACTTGCGGGCGAGCTCTGCATGAGAAGATAAGGTCTTACTGTAACCGTACTCAAACTTGCGGGCAAGCTCTGCATAAGAAGATAAGTTCTTACTGTAACCGTACTTCACAATCTCAAAAAAACCCAGAAACTTAAAATAAAGGTAGGGACATGGTGTGCGGAAGATATCGGATTGTGGCCTGTCAGTATAGGGGGTGGTGTTTGAGTTTCTAGTTACTCTGTATTTAAGCTTATATGGGTAAAACCTTGTATCTATCCCTCCAGCTGTAACTTACTTCTAAGATATCCAAAAAAAATAAGACCAAACTGCTGACTATAAAAAGGGTAACTTTTGTGTAAGTTTTGCGTGCCGTTGGTGGAACGAAGGTTCCCCAGCCGCCCAGCGCTGTTTTGCCTGTTTACTGCTTGCTTTAATAAATCCTATTTGATGATTGATTACGAGACCAGAGTTTAATTGGCTATCGTCGTTTATAACAGTATGTACGCAGATTGTATGATTTTATGTCTATCAACGAGCATCAGAGCAGGGCTGAACCCACAATGAAACACTCTGCTATGTGTAGCAACTTCAATCTTTTTTAAAGTGTATTATAAGGGATTTGAAAGGCTTGGTCTTTAGACTGAGAATGGAGGAAACTAAAGTTATCTTTTGTTTCTCCGCTCTTTTTTCCCCTACTCTTCTGTCTGCTTCTTTCCAGGGACTTATATTCAGATTAGAACCATAAGTGGTTCTGCCCTCAGATCACCCTGCCCTAGAAATACCGTGGCAACTCAAAAAAGCCTGAGATATAGTGCTTGCATTCAATAGTGCTATAAATTAGTGATACATTACGATAATAAAGAATAAGAGATGTAAGAATGCATGTGTTAAAAAAACTACTAAAAAGTTCTTAGATCTAATAAAAATCATTGCCCTGGCACAACACCTGCTTCCCTCTTTAAAAACAGTAAAGCTAAGTCATTTTTCTTTGTAACTATTTTTATTTGAGCTGAAATTGTTATAGTTGTTTATTTTATGACCAGAATGTTTTAATCTGGTGTATGATTCATACCACTAACAAAGCAGACAAGTATTAACTTTGTGATTACTCCCTACCTTATTAAATAATTTAGAAATCATTTTATTACCTTTATAAATTAAACAGCAGCAGTGCCTTCTGCAAATAGCAAAATCCCTTTAAACTGCCTTTGGGAATATTTCCTAAAAGTTTATCTGTGTTAGTCATTCCATAATGAAAAATCGTTTTTGACTTGTAACCAGCTGCCGCATAGAGTGATACTGAAAGCTGCTTCTGACACTTCCCAGAATTGTTTATAGACCAATGACTGAAAATAAGTCAATCCTTTTGTGTCTATGTCAAAACCCAATTTTAGATTATGTAGGCTATATATATATTTTACATAATGAACATATACATGACCGTGTCACATTGTTCTAGGTTGCAAAGATAGTAATATCTCTCCCTTATTTCCAAAGGGAAAGCTTCATCTGATTATTGAAATGGAAATAATGTGTCTTCTTTTAAGATCTTGGTCACCAAGGCATTTAGAATAAGCATTTGAACAGTTCCTATAACTTCTATGTGCACAACAGACTTAGTTGTCTTACAGAGTAATTTCACAGTATTAATTTTCCTGTGCATTAACAATGCATGTAACACGTATTTCAGGATTGTTGTTTATCCCTTCTACTGCTGCAGCAATATACTGAAAGATTTTTCATTCCACCAAATCAAAACGAAGTTTGCTGAAACACTGGCAATGAAACCTACATTTCCCAAGATCAGTAGCTCTAAGGCAGACCTGCCAACTAAACCGCTTCAGGCTTGGCAACCCTGAGAATCTAAGCAGGCAGTTTTTCCAGAGATCTCAGGGTTTGCATTGCGAAGTTTAAGAGCCCAGTTCTAAGTAGCTGGTAACATCATGCTGCTGGGGGCAGGTAACTTATTTAAAACCCAGAACGTGTTTTTATATTATTTCGAAAACAAAATTACTGCTAAATTTCCATCCTTGAAGATTCTTGGATTTGGTCCCAGTGGACTGAAGTCTTGTTGCAGAAATCAAACTCATCCTAAAACTTTGTGTGTGACAGAAACTTTCCTTTCCAACCTGCTCTGTTTCTGCTTTGGAAGGAAATACAGCTGTGCTGCCTAAGTCTAAAATCTGTCACTAAATCAGTTGCATCATCCAAGATAGATATACATTTCTTTGGATTTTTTCATTAAATGCTTAGTGATTTTTTTTTTCCTCAGTACCTTAAGCTTGGAATGCTTATATTTAGACAATCTATTTAATTTAGTACCAGAGGGCCAAATGCTCATCGGCGACCTTATGAAAGTGGTTGCTTTATGATCGCTTTGTTTTAAATGTGTAGCTTTCTCATGTGGACAGTTATGTCTTTCTTGTCTACTGCCCTCCTTGACAATATGCACTGCATACTCACCCTGGGATCCAACTGTCAGCCTGTTTGTTTTTTCCTAACTCATGCATTATCAGTGATTTTACTGAAAATATGTAACCCCAAACTGAATTTAGATTGCTGCATTAGCCCTGAGGGTCTGACAAAGGTTGTTGGTGACAAGTTAGGGTCTTCTGGCTCTTCTGGCTTCTGTGGAGATAAAACAGCGGACTGGAATTCCGTCTACTTAGTACACGAGGCTGCATTGGGTGTTACGATACATAGTTCAAAAGAACAACAAGGGATTTAGTCTGCCAGTTTTCCTCAGCTGTCAGAGTCAGATTTCCTATACAATCTGTGGTGAGAAACAGTCCTGACACCAAAACTAAGCCAGCCAGCCGTGGTGCTTAAATCATGCACTCCAGCAATCTTGTATTTGAGCTCCCTAGTTATGGAGACAAATATACTTCCTGTAGATTTTGTGGTTTGGAAAATATATCCCTCGATTCGTATGAATTGCCAAGGCACAACCTGCTGAACTCAGTAGAAAGGTCTACAATTCAGATTATTTGTGAAGTCTTCTAAAACGTAGTTTAAAAACTTTTGTTGCATGTATAATATAAAGATATAGAACTAAGAAATACTGTGTGAATTGTAATTTATTCTTTCAGTTCTGGGATCAGTCCTGAAGCCCTCATGCAGGCAGACTTCTAGTGGTTTTTTTGCTCATAGGTGCGAATTCAAGTTCATCAAAGGCAAAATGGTCTTACAATATAAATTTAATTCAGTTGTTTGAGGGAAATAATGCCACCTTTCTCACTGTTCTACTTGGTATAGCTGCTGCAAGCACAAGTGACTTTTAATGGC
This sequence comes from Pampusana beccarii, assembly GCA_013399365.1. NCBI lineage: Eukaryota > Metazoa > Chordata > Aves > Columbiformes > Columbidae > Pampusana > Pampusana beccarii. The sequence continues at coordinate 1,137,485 of VWYH01006325.1, read as the reverse complement.
ATTTTGAAGTGACTTAGGAAAAAGCAGGGAAAAAGAAAATTAGAATGTACATTAAAATTTAAAATGACATAAAATACTTAATGTACAATTCATTAAAAGTTATGTTTGAATTTATGTAAGTAGTTATGATCTCTAAGCATGGAAATAAATAGTGTGAGTTTTGTAACATCATGAGACCTGTCAAAAATACAGCTACAGAGCAGAAATCACAAAATCATTCATTCATCAAATCCAGTATGAATGAGCTGCTAAATCACAACTAATCCAAAATTATTGTAGATGATTTTGTTTAATAGTTTAGACAGATGAATCCAGAAATAGAAGCCCTATTTCCTTTATTTGCTAGTGGTATAAGTCTGCAAAAATCCTAATCTTACTGGGACCAGTGGGAGTTTTACTGTTGATTGCAGTGAGGTTATGGATCTACCCCTGATTCTTGTTGCTGTGAAAGGAACATCAGCAACTGAAAGAGAATTTCTGGAAACTGAGCAGTTGGATAAGCACTCAACAATGTGGAAAGACAGGCATAGAATCTAGCAGCTCTTACCCTGAATAGATGACAGGCCTGAGACGAGGTGGAGAAACAAATGCGTTTTCACAAGAACTGAGCCTTTTCCTCTGTAGGTGGGAAAATAGGGAGAACAGGTTTGTGAAAAAGAAGAATCAAGAATTCACAGCCTCTATGGAAAGGGGAGAAGTGAAAGTATGGGGAGAGAAGTAGAGGAAGGTCTAGTACATTATAAATTCATGATAAGTAAAAAAAAAAAAGGCAGAAAAGAGGCTCCATTGTTACATAGACAGTGGCTGAATGTTCTGTGGGGAACAGACCTGGGGAAGGCTGGATTTCCATCTGTTATGTATTTAAATCAGCAAGCCATCAAAGAGTGTTTTATATAAAATAAGGAACCAAGATTTAATATTTCTTTTATTAGGGTGAAAAAAACCCCAAACCACAAGAAGCTTCCTGTTTAGTTTATTAAAGCAAAAAAACCCAGATTACTACATTTCGCAGTTCGACCAGGCCCACAAGAAACTTGTTGCTAGAAAGGGAGTACCATGGGAGTCACATTCATAATCAAGAAACTAAAATGTCCAGCTAGTAATGCAGAGTAAAAAGCAGTAACTAGACCTGTAAACATGATGGCATTAAAAATTTACTTTTGCAAGAGGGTTGTCCAGAATGCTCTCTCAGGGAGGAAAGAAGTTTAATTGCTATAACTTCCCATAAAGTGCATATGACTGTTGTATGTTGTGGCTGCTACTGAGCATTTCTTTTAGGAGACAGATTAATCATTTAAAAAAGATCTGGTTTCAGCAGTGGCTTTTGTGGTGCATAGAATGAGATAACCTTGGCAAAAGGTCCAAGGTAGACATTTTGTAGGGGTAGAATGAAACTCAAACATTTTAGTATGATGTGTATGAGCCACCTTTGACCAACCATCTTGTTTCCCGTTAACACTTGGCGTCGAGAATGCTGAAATTTCAGCAGGTCTGAGATCTGCATTCAGTACCCGGGACATTAACACCCCAAAGTTTTAATGGATGCCTAATTCTTCAAGTTTTTTACCATTTCAACCAAGATTGGTTCTGTATGAAGAACACACTGTATAGCTTGGGAGGTCCCGAGTGGTGATGACCATGTTTACTGACAGGTATATTTTCCCCTCTCTGGTGTTCAACACATTTTATAGTGACATCTAGTGTCTAGTTCAGTTAAATGCAAGTATGTTACTTCTCGTTTTCTGTCATTGTTATCTCTCCTTACCTACACTGTGGCAAAAAAGTCCATGATCTGAAGGCAAGGATTTGGGGAAGGCACTGGAGTTTTGCCATTTCTGGGCTCTCAGAGCCTTCTTCTTCCTCTCACTGTCCCCAGCTTGGTGCCTTGCAGAATGGATGTAGCAAATTGGACTAGGGCTGCTTCAGGTTTTTCATAGTCTTTACTGGAGTCTCTACGCTCTACGTTCATCACTTGTAGTGCCTGTCTAGTGTAAATACTTGTTCTCAGTAACTGTCATTACCTTCTTTCTCTGTGTTTTCTGTAGCTTCAGTACCATGCAGCTTCTTGAACCGTCTTCCCCTTGGACCAATATCTTTATTAAAATACTAAGCAGAACTAGGACTGGCACTGATTTCAGAAAGACACCACTTTTCTTCCCAATAGTATAAACAGTTATAATCTCTTCTTCTTACCTATCTAATAGTTATTCTTTTAATCTCAATTTTTTCCACTTTAATAATTAATCTCCCTTGAGGCAGTGAAAGCAGTTCTCGGTGTAAGTCTACAGAGATTAATTCCAATTCATTGAGCTTGTCTAAAAAACCAGGTATCTTATTGAAGAGAGACACCATAGACTGCCACAATCTAGCTTGATATAACTGTGTGGCATTTTGTCACAGTTTTCATTTACTTCTCTGTCTTAGATTTACTCCTTCTAGAGTAATGGTACTAAAGTACCAGGACTGCAAAGTGCCAGTTCTACCTCCTCACTTGCTCCTTTAAAAAATGGACATAAGCATGTTTTTCTGCTCTGGGTCATAGCGTATTGCTGTCAAATTATAGGAACAAATATCCTACCTGCTGTACCGGGGATTTTTTTTGCACCTTTGGATGCAGACAATTTACCTCTTCGTTTTCAGATTTGTTGTTATTATCCAAATGTTGGTAATTCATAGGACGTGCTAAAGGCTCCACTCCCATACTCTCATGAATATAACCATTCCGACTGAAAACAGAAGGAAAGATGTATTTAATCGCTAGGCCAAACCGAAATGATACCTTTGACTCCATCGCATTGTGACGGGGTAAAGGCCTCACTTCTTCTCTCTTTAGAGTTTTTATATGTAGGAACTTAAGAGGCAGGGTTCTGATTTCTTTGTAAGCCCATCTAAACCCTTCTGGGTGTGTTTCTGTACCTTTCACATCTGAGGAATGCTCTTTGCTACTGAATGCCCTTTCCATGCCCGTACAAGCTCTCTCCTTGGTCATATTTTACATTGAGATGTCTATTTTGATGAGTTTTCCTTTCTTTTGAGATTTGGTTTCCTTTTTTTTTTTTTTTTTNTTTTTTTTTTTTTTTTAATTATTTACACACTTGTGTTACTCTGTACAACCTTGCTAACCAGTTTCCGTAGTTTCCCAAAGTTTGCATTTCAGAGACAAAAATGTAATAATAGATCTACTTTTGCCTATATTTAAATTTTAAGATGAATTGAAGCAGCTCATGATTGCTCCATTTTAAAGGAATGTAGATACACCTGGGAACAGAACCATTGTCCTGGAAGTGCTTTTCAATTACATACCCACAATTCATTTCTTATTAGAACTAGATTTTATAGTTCGGATTTTCAGGTCAGAGGGAACATACAGCTCTGCTCAGGCCTTTTCTCCTTGGATATCACGCACCGTGGATGTCACAGGGCACAAGTACCGGCTTACACTCAAAAAGCTGTAGAAGCAATGTAGTGATCACGAGGTGTAGCTGCGTGTCTAGGAGTGAGAAGTATTATGAAAGAAAAAGGGAGTGAGAGACAACGGCCAAAACAAAATAAAAGCATAACTCAGTGTAGTATCTCAGATGTGTGCTGAATGCAGAGAGACTTAAAGTAACACACAGGAAATGGTAAGTGCTATCCATATGTGAGATCTTTCTCCTTGTTAAGGGGTCGTACGGCATCTGAATAGAGCTGACGCTCTGAAGTTCACAACCTGCTCCCAAATATAGTTGCCAGTGACTTGAATGGCTGTAATTACCCATTTGTTTTTCACAGAAGAGTCTCTCAGCATTAGGCTATAAATAGAGGGAAAAATCTCATGCCCGGTCTGATTTTCCACACTTAAAAATTGGGTCACCGTGCAGTGTTCCTGGGGCCAAAAGGAGATCAAACAGAGATGAAAATCATTGTGGCGTCTGATGTTCAAGGTGCTTGGCTGGAATGGGTCTAGACTCTGCTCCAAGGCTTATTTGCTTTTTTATCTAATGTTTGTTTAATATAAATTGTGTGTGCAGTGTTGAGAGCTGATCTGAGAATCAAATGGAAGTTGTTTCCTTCTGTCTTGTTGTTCGCTCAGTTCCACAAGCTCAATGCAGAGGTGCGTAGGGCAGGTCGGTCCTGAGCTTTTGCTTTGTACAGAACCCTAGACAGCCAACAAATTATTGCTTGAAAAAAGGTATTTTTTGTTTCTGATTGTTGAGTAAGCTGTTCTGTATTGAAGTTTTGCATTTGATCAGGTAAAATCCCTCTTTTATAGGTCAATATTTCAGCACTTGCTGTATTTAAGGTATATATAAAGTATATATGGATTCGATTAAATTACAATTTTAACCACCAAGGGGTATCCACAGCAGTTCAATCCATAGGAATGATGCCAAATCCATGTTTCTTCAGACAGCTACATTTGTAAAGAATAAGTACAAAGCAAGCAAAGGAGAAGGATGAGTTGACAACAACTGCTCGGGCTCCATCAAAACTTCATTTACTTACTATGGACTCTTCACTGAAACCTTCAGGCATAATACAAATGAAAATAATGCATTGTGGGTTTTGACAAATCTAGAAGTTTCAAAATAATTAAGAATGCAAACCACTGATTAAAGAGTTTTTAAAATGCTGTATCAGTTTATGAATCATCTGCCCATTGGTCATAATATACAGGCAAATTAAAAATCAGCTGAAGGATATTAATTAAAGAAGATTAAAAATGCTACTTGCCATGCAAGAAAATGGAATGTGCTCGTTGTTGCAGTGAACCTTAATATGTAAATAAGCTTATGATGTGTGTTTCCCTCATTATTGCAGTAGGTGGAGTTTAAAACAAGCAGAATGTTCTCCAGAACTGGCAATTTCTTACAGGATTGAGATTCTTCTGTCAGCCACCCCTTTTTGAAGTGGTTGGTCAAATTCAGACCCAGAGATAAGCTGGACTGTGCAGGTGGATTCTTTAGCTCAAGATTTTGAAAAACAGAAGTTTTGTCTTTTTAGCCCTTTAGAGAGATCTGCCCATAATGGTGAGGACATTTTGTTTCTGAACGAGCTCCTACATTTTACTGTATTTGGAAGCTTTCTCTTTTATGATAGCAAAAACCAACTGCTGTTTAGTGTCGAAGAGTAGAGAATCCTAGATGTTGTGGGCGAGTACTCATTTGATTTTGGGTGGTCAAACAGACAAGCATTTGATTTTTCTGTTTCTGTTTTCCATTTGCTAAAATGGGAAGGTAGCATTTGAAGCATGTAGCAAAGGTGTCCAGGTTTTACAATCTCTCTGTAATGCACGAATGAAAATGCTAACTTCTGTTAAAGCATCTTTCATTAAAGCTTCAGATAGTTTATGGGAAGGAAAAATCTATTTTAGGAACCACTTGTGAGTGGGAGAAAGGAGGAAATGCACTCTATTGGGTACCCCTCGTTCTAACAGTGTTGCTGTAAACTTTTCTTTCTAAGTCGAGAAAGATTTGCGTTTGCTTACCATTCATATATTTTTAAATATTGCAACAGTAAGTTACTCCTGCTAACAAGATGTAACACTTTCTATATTTCAGTGCGCTAGAATCAAACTTAAATCTTGGGTGTGTTAGATAACAGGAGGAGAAGCTGTGACATATCTCCAAAACTAATTTTCTACACAGTATCTGGCACTTTTTGACATCTTTTTATCTAAAATGTTGAAACTGGTATACACAGATAGGTGGTGGCCAGGTCAAGCTTTGTAGCGTTGCTACTGTTGTGACGGTGTCATTATGCCAATGGAAAAGCCAGTCAAGAAAGCTGCCCTGGCTTCGCCGGACTGGTCTGTGCTGGCGTGTGCGCAGAGCTGGAGTGTTCAGAGTGTGTGGAGAGTAGGGAGAGTTGGACAGCAAACGTGATTCAGAAATCGAAGCTAGTTTGACCGAGGCTGTCGGTAACACATTGCAGCAGACATGGCTGGCTTCAAAAAGGCCTGTTTGCTTCCCACTGACAATAGGGTCAGAGCACAGTGCATGGGGGTGAAAGCTAATGGAGGGGAATAGTTTCTTTGCTAAGCCCTATCGGTCTGCAGTTGTTCACTGGGGAACGTGATGTTTGCAGGCAGGGCTGGATGCCGCTGCAGTGTGGATGAAGGATGGGCTGCCAGGCAAGGGGTGCCTCTCACTGCCATGTCGCCTACTTTCCATGCAATACTGGGAAGTGCTGGGTGTGATAGAAGGTTTTATTGCTGGTAAAATCTGTGAGGAAAAGAAACAACAGACTGTATTATGCAGAGATGCATGTCAGAGGGATATCACTGCTTGCACCGCCTGTCTGTCTCATCCATTTCTATTCCAACATGTGTATTTTCTGGGTAAAAACTGAGGGAATTGTACAAGGTCACACAAGAACTTGTGATTAAACAGGTAGATGAGTCTCAATTTCTTGTGTTAGGCTAGTGGTCTAAATGGTGCCCCATGCTACCTCGATGGAAGGAAAACATCCCTCAGTAGCTTCTGGGGAGGGTGCACCCAGCTTAACAGCTCTGTAACTGGTGCTGATTTGAATCTGAGAACTCAACTTGAGCACCCCTGACAGAGCGTGAGTTGCCAGCAATGTACTGATTTGCACTGCAGGAGCACTGTTTTCTGGAATCCTGCAGCTCTTACCTGCAGCAATCTATAAAGACAACAGAATACCTTCAGGTTTTCCCATTTGACTTTTCCTCTGGTAAGAAAGGGCTGAGAAGTGCTGTGAATCTAACGATTAGCTAAAATCACAAGCTGTCACAGGGAACTGGTCTGCATCCTGCTGCACTGGCATTGCTTTCTGTTGGCAGAATGAGTTGTGATGTGCAGGGACAGGGAAAGCATGTTGTTGCTTCAGAGTAAATCAATATGAGACAGTGCGCACATGCAGGATTTGGACATGTTTTCTTGGTTACTGAGGAAAGCAACAAATGAGTGGTGAAGGAAATATTTTTGAAAACATTAATGGCAGCTTGGAGAATTCATCTTCTCATTCCAGTGCTCAGTACCTCTGTTTTTCATATTATTATCTGGAAAGCCAGAGCCCTTCTCAGTGCTAGAACTGCTCTAAGTGCCATCTGTTGCATTAGTCATAATATTCTTGCTGTTACCTTGTTCCTCTCACCAAGTGATTGTCTTTCTCTATGCTTTGGGAACAACCATCAGGCGGTTTGTGAGTGCCTCCCCGACAAGGTGTCAATCTAACTCCCCATCATCTCTCTCTCCATAGTGATTCAATATAAATGTTATGAAGCCACATCAATGCCTAAAGAGCTTTCACTCCCTCAAATGCTTTGCTGCTTTTGAAATGTGCTTCCTCACTCTCAGGAGATTCCGTCCAAGGTTAAAGAGTTTTAGGAGAGGCTTGGAGCCATTTGCTATCTGGCTTGAAAGAAGCATGTGTAAGAGTATTGGCTCCCGTTCCTGTTGTCTACTGAGCTAGGCTTAAAATTATACTTCGTAGATTCAAATATTTAATTGTCAGCAGAATGAAGGCCAGTCACTTCTCATTTAAAAATGTGTGAGACCATTTAGCCTCAGAATGATAGTTTTAGGGTTTCTCCAGCTATTCTGAAACCTTTTCTCATCATAACTTTTGGTTTGGTTTGGTTTGGTTTTTCTTTCTCCTAGCTAAATGAGATGTAAGGAGTGCCAATATTCCAGAGAGAAGTTAGCTGGCTGACATTTCTTACGTAGTAAATAGGTTCTAAGATAGGTCTCTGTGCAGTCAATCTACAGCAGAAAATCCTCACTAGATGACACCATCAAGTGGCTTTGGATTGAAAAAACTATGCGTTCTGTTCCAAATCAGGCTGAGGTTCCCACCTTTAACTGCAAATGCTTTTGTTACATGTAGCTACAAGGTTCCCGTATTTCCTGAGGCTCACCAGCCTGCTCACTCACAGATGAGCCTGTTTGCTCGCTAGAAGGGACCAGTACCAGTAGAGAAGTGTTGCAAAAAAGTGGAAATTTTTTGGCCAGCTGACATCCATGACAAAACTTGAGGATAATTTTAATGGCCTGTGACTTTCCTCTAAGATCTTCTCTGCAAAGAAGCCATAAAGTAAAAGTCAACTATGGTCAGCCCCGAGGGACAGATTATAGAACCAGGTGCCACTTTTCACCAGCCCTATCAAAGAACTGTGGAGCTGTCTAAGGCCTGTGACCAAGATTGTTTCTCCATGCTCCAGCGAGGGTGCATGAACCTCTTAAATGCTGAAGTGAGGTGCTGCATTATAATGAGTACTTCACTTTTAGGGTCCCCTAGATCCTCTGTCTCTGACAGAAGGTGGTGTTCTGCTCTGCACAGCCACTGGGACACGCTGTGCTCTTCAAGTGTGTAGAGAGTTAAGATGCAGCAAAGGGCAGTATGAACAAAATAAGTGAAAAGATCTGTTACGTACAGAGGTCTTTCTGATTAATTTTCTGCTAACTCACGTAATTGCAGGAACCAAAAATGATGCATGCTGTTCCTTATGGTGAATTACTGGGATCCTCTGGCATAACCTGGTTCAACTCTAGTTATTGCTTTCAGATGAGGTTTCAGAAATTACCTATTATTTGACAAATCTGGCATTTAAAACAATCACTTTCTTTTTGGTACTGCTTTCGCAGTGAATGCCACCTCCTCTGGCAGGGAAATCAGTGTGTAACCTCAGACTTTGCATTTGGCTTTTCTGAATATCTCAAAAAAGATTCACAGAACACTAACACACAGAAGCTCATGTCCTGTTGAATATGTCTCTTTGCTCTTAGCAGCTGTCTTGTATTTCTGTTCCAGCACTCCTGCATACAGGTTTTTTTAAAAATGTTAAGAATTTTCACAACAGTAAGAAAGGTACAAAATTTATGTGGCAGCAGTGGTAACTACAGTCATAAAATGAGCAATAAACTTTGTAGTGAAACATGTCTGGTTGACCCAACCACATCAGTCTGGTGATTCTTCCTAAGCCTGTTTTAACTAATTTTGAAGGCGTCTCTGATGAAATGCCAAAAATGAACGCAGACTTTGCTACCAGGGGACTCTCATCACCGTTTTGTTCCTTGGTTGCAAAGCCACCTGAACTCAAACCAATATGGCTGTTTTCACCTCTAATTGTAAATCTCAGCTGAGTCATTTAATTGAGGTCAATCATTGCTGTCTTGGGTAATGATATGATTCCACCTTCCTGTTGATTTGCCACTTGCTCCACAGTAGAAGCACCAGTAAGTAATAGGTTTAGATAAGAGACTTATCTAACATTGCAGGTGCTATTTATGCCTTTCTGCAGAGAGCCCGTCTTTTGTTCTGGCATTGGTGTTTTGACACAATTTTATGCAGGCATTTCCTCTATGTGTGCACTGACAGCGACAGAAGATGGAACACATCAAACCTCTCTTTGGACAGAAAATACCTTTAAAAATCTTTCCAGAGAACATTCACTTTGTTCTAAATCCCTTTTCCCCCAATGAGATGCATGGAAAAGAACCTCTTATTTTAACCCATTCTTCCGTGAAATGAATTTTTAAGGGTTGAAACTCCCTGTTTGTCCCTTTTCTCCTGTACACTTGCACAGTGTTGGGTTTTTCTGGAAAGTAATGTCGGTTGTTGCTGTTGCTTTCCTGTTTAGAATGTTGTGAAACGCTTCATTTCAGCCTTAATCTGTGGTTTGCCTCAGCAAAATTGCTGTTAAGAGCTTACTGCTGCCTCTTGTCCTAGTGGGTCACGCTACAAAAAACGCCTCGGCAGATCCCGATGACATTAAAGGTGCCCGAGCTGAGGGTGTCAGTGCTGGTGCCCGTCAGGCTGTGGGACACCCGGGGTGCATTAGCCTGGTGGCGGGAGTGCAAGGACAGAGGGACCGGGGATGTGATCTGGTGTTACATTCTGTCTTCCCATCTCATCTGGGCTTCTCAGAGAGAGACTTCTCATCCCACCAAACTCCCAGCCGCTGTATCCGTGAGATCTTTTTCTCAGACAAACTGTGAGAGTTTTTCCTGCAGTTTTGCAGGAATTTGGCCTAGAGAGGAAGGGGGAGGCTGAAGGTGCCGATCGTGGAGAGCCGTGCGTTGGCAGGGCCGCAGCAGCTTCCCGCCATGTCGGCCTGCTCTGAAACAATATAGTTAAGGATAATGTACAAACAAACAAACAAAAAAGCCAAGCAAACCAACCAAAACACGTGGCTTGAAGCAGTTTTGTTTTAGTAAAATGAAAATCTTCTGTTAGAAACCAGAAAATTAGTCCAGTAGAAAATTCTCAGTGTTTTGCTGGCATTATCAAGAAATTTTCTGCCTTTATTGCTTCCAATTATTTTAACCCTTTCATTATCAAACCCAGAGTAGTAGATTATTACATTTCTTTCTTATTCTGCCAGCGCTTAGGAAAATCATTTGCTTCTTTCGTTTGGTTTATACATCTAAAGATAATGGAAGACAAGACTCCTTTCCCTTGCCCTGATGCTGTCGGAGCTGCTCTTTGCTCACGTGGGTTCACCAAGAGGCGTCCCTGGAGCTGGGGCTGCCCATCAGCCCAAACATTATTCCTCCAAGTCACTTCCTGAGTCACTTCTTGGAAAAGAGTTGCCATTTCTCATGCAATAACAGAAGACAGTGGAATGGAAGCTAGAAGAGTAAAGTGTGATTAATTTTAAAGCACAGCACAAACAATAAATGAAAATTATGACCAGTTGTGAACAGGAGAAGCGTGAAGGACTGAGACGAATTTGTACTCTTCTAGCTCCCTTCTAAACGAAAAGCAGGCATAAAAATCCTCTGTGTGCTGATTTGCATGCATGAGAACAGGGGGTAGCTGGATGAAAAACAGCCTATGGTGCCTATCGTTCACTTGTTAAATAATCTAGACAGAGGATGAGATCCATTCATTGCCGGTGTGTTTGTACCCCAGTGATTCCAGGGCCACCCCCTGAAGCTGGATTAAGCCCCATGGTTTCTTGTCTGTAAACTGTTCCAGATTTGTGCCCCGCTCCCCACTCTGCTCACAGCCACACCGAGGCGATCTGGGGAGGGCAGACAGGCCCGGTCTGAGGCCGTCGTTCCCAGCTCTGGAAGGAAGGAAGGACGGACGGACGGACACCCCCCTCCGCCCCTCACAACCGGCGCCGGCGGCCGCTGCCCGCCAGGTGGCAGCAAAGGGCTGGGAACGGCGCCGACCCCGCCCGCCCTGGGCGCTGGGGGCCGGGGGGGGCCAGGGGGGCCAAAAATACCCCGTGAAGGGCTTGCGTGGGCATGTCCGCAGCTGGCGTTCTTTAGATGAGCTCGCTCTGGTTCTCCAGGAGTTAGAAAACGAACGCGGAATCAATGCAACGCTGTTTGCTGTGGCAATTGTAGTATTTATTTTTCAAAAAGCGTTTCTTCAAATACGTTTTGATGTTCTACACATCGCATGTTAATAAGTTGCATTTCTGGAGTGACCCTTACTGCAGAGCTCATGTTTGCCCGCTGTAAATGAGCTCTCTAAGTTTCCTGGCATCCTTCCTCAGGGTGTGAGAAATACTGTAAGACATTTAAAGTGCCTGTTTCATGTTTCCCTGCTTAGTTATTCCTAATGAAGTGCATGAATTCATAATGCATATTGAGATAACATTAAGATTTGTAGCCTGAAGCAGGAAAAAGTAGAATGGCAAATACTTGGCCTTTGCTGATAACTTGGTTGGTTGTAAAGGGAAGGTCAAAATTCATATGCTTTGCAATGAATTTCTAGCAACTGTCAGCTGCTTCCCAAGACCTCATGTCACTCCACTTACACGTGATTTTTATACTTAACTTATACATTAAAGAATTTATGAGAGTTCTAAATCTCCATCTGTTAACCATGGGTGAAGATGTGGTGCCTCACAGCCCTTTAATCTTGTTTATCAGTCCATGCTTTTCTAAAGTTGCATAGATCCGATGAGAGCATTTTGGAGGGTGTAATGAAACTAAGAAATGCTTTGTTTCAAAAGATGTTTTAACATACACCTCAATCACACATTTATAGATGGTTTTAAATTATACTATGTTTTTTTAACAAGGAAAGCAATAATGCTGCCCTGTAGATATTAATCAAAACTGTTGAAACTGTTTTCAGAAATTGCTTAGGTGTTTGGAAAGCTGTCTTATTAGAAGGCAAGGATGATAAATAACCACTGTCCTGCATACCTACTTTTGTGCTTTAGCACTTTTCATTTGCAGATCTCAAAATGCTTTCTTTTCAGCAGCTCAGGCCCTTTCATGATCTGTCTCTTTTATAGACAGATGTGTCAGATGAGTGACTTCTTGTTAATGACTGGCAGAGCTAGTAGGAAATCCCCCTCATGATACGCTAGAGTCTAGGAAGTCAAATGTCTCTCATTTGAAATGCAAATACATCTTACCATTGTCCTTAATGGGACATTTCTTCTTTGATTGTGTTCACATATAGTAAATGCCTTTCTTTGCAATAAGCAGAGGGAGGAGTTAGCTGTTTGCTCACTGACACAGTTAGAAACCTTTGCTGGAGATCATGGGATCGGGTTGTTACTCAGCCTGAAGTGTTGTGTGACACTCTGGGCCAGAAAAACTATTTTGGCATGCAGGTGAACCAAGCGAGTCAGTCTTTACCATGGTGTTTGCTTGTTTGTTTTCAAGAGTGTTTCCCAGCCATGGATGTCCAAACCAGTGCTTGTATTGTACTGTAACGCATTTCTAAATATTTTGGTGAAGAGTAATAAGGCAAGACTATATCAGATATGCCTATAGAATCCATCGGTGTTAGGCTGGGTTGGCACATTCTAGCCCAGCAGGTTTCTGCACGGAGTTGCTGGGCAGGCACCCGAGGCTGTGTGGCTGCAGGAGGTGGTGCTGGTGCTCTCAGCTGTGCTCATCAGCCTCAGCACTACCCAGCTGCAGCTCTTTGGGTGCCAGCACCAGGTCATTTAGGATTAGCTCAGAGCTGACTTGTGAGGGGTAGATACTCCCCTTACTCTAACTAGGGCAATGGGGAAGAATCCAGCACAGCTCTTGGGCCTTACAATGCATTACTCTTCTGGCTTGCCTGGTTATCTTCATATATGGGTCAATACGTTGCAGTGTGGTACCCAGCTGTGTGTCTCTAAATAGAAAGTGGTTCAGAGAGCTCCTCTGCAATTCCCGCAGGTGGAAATGTGGAGCAGCTGATGTGCTGCCCTTGTCCAGGTGCTCCTGCCCTCCCTGCAGAGCTTATTTTCTGTGGGGAACAAGTCACAGGTTGCTTTGATATTGAGATTTTGCCTTAAATTAGGGCAAAACAATAATATGATAATTTTTTTTGAGCAATAGGAACAGGACTGTTGTCTCCCACTCCCCTGTCTAGCTTCCATATCTCTTCCACTTCAGTAGCACACTCAAGCACCGTCTCTTTTGCCTTTTGTATGTATTTTTCAGTATTTTTTGCTTAAGAGCTTTGCTTATTGATATTTGCATTCAAAGAGAGTTAGTACTTCAGCTGATCATTCTATTGATCTTCTCCAAAAGATATTTTACCAGTGAAAATTGATTGAATTTAACTGAAGTGGCAGAAGATTTGGAAACAAGATGTAATGAAGTCTCAGCCTTTTTTCTCCCAATGAGGTTTTATTTGCTAAAATCCTGATATATTGAGCATAAGTGAGAGAAAGCAAGATGGATAGGAAAATGCAATATAATGTTGTAGAATTAGTTTGAATTTCCTTTATATAGCGCATGTGGGCCATCTTGGCATCTTGCTGTATACATTTAGAGGACGGAGAACTCGAATAAGCTGAGCCTTTCCCCTTTACATTGATCCAGTAGGGTTCAACATAACCCATCACCTGGCCAAAAACTCATTACTGTGTTGAGTCAGTCAGCTGATATAAGCAGTTCTCCTGCTGAACATGCTGATCTTATGAAGATATAAGGTATAAGTGATTTTAAATATTTTTTTTTTTTTGGTGTGTCTTAGCCAGAGAAATAAGGAAGCATCATTTCTGTAGGATCACGCGTTTCTTGGGGTTCACACAAATCAGTTGGAAGTGTAAGGGCAAGTATGGCCTTTGCTTCCTTGCTGAATCAGTAATGGTAACTGTTTGTGTCAAGGGAGGAGGAGAGGAGCTACAACAAATACTGTTCCAAGAGCACAGAGAAAAGCGGCAATCTTAGTAGTGCTACTGTGAGGTGTGAACACAGAGTTAAGTGGGAACAACGAGGGAACAAGTAAACTGTCCCCAAACCAGGCCTGGCCCAGCTTGTTCCTGGCTCTGGCCACATCTGTCATTTGTTCCGTGTGACCTCAGGGCAGCCCTCAGGAGGAGGCTGGTTGGAACATGTAGGGACCCGTATGCCCAGGCACATCTGGCGTTACAGTAGGCATCTGGCATGTGCAGTTAGGCTCCAGCACAGTTAGGCTGGGCTGGCAGCTCTGTAGGCAGGAGGTTGGCTCTGGGGGCAGACGTGCCTGCAGCTGTTCTGCAGTCTGCCTGGTGCAATCTCTCTCAGATCTGTTGCCGTTGTGCTTCCAGAGCTACACACATCCTATCTTTGGGACTGCCTGCGAGCTGAGTAACTTGAAAGCAATGGGGAGGCAGCACTTCAACTAAGCATAAAAGGTTGTGTAACTGACTTTTAAGGGGCTTCCCAGTGTGTCTCTCATAAGAATCAAATAATGCCTCATGATACATCCATTTTCACAGGGTTTTGAGGTAGATATTGCTCAGAGACAGGCTGTTCTGACTACTTCTGTAGGGAATGATGTACATTTTAGTACCTTTCGCCAAGAAGCTTCAGTGGCAAACTGCATAGATGATTGACAAACTTGTGCCACTGGGAGTCTGTGAGAGTTTGCCAGGTATTCCGTTTAGAGCAGTGGCATTACACAGTCTTGCAGCTTCACGTGGTGGCTGCTAAAAATGAAACCTGACTATTCAATTAAAATTATATTAAATGGTATGCTCAGGCAAATGCTTGTCCTAAGCAAAACTGCAGCTAGGGGTCTCTGTGTACATGTAGGAGGCAGCAATATGGCAGGCTCAGAATTCGTTTGTCACTCCTACAAGTTTTTCTGATAGTGTATTGGAAGGATTTTCTGATTCCAGATAGGTAAAATACAAGGTTTTATGTTTCTATGGCACGTACCCTTAGGCTTACTCCTACTCGCACCTCTCTTTTGTGTGGCTCTGCATTATGCATCTACCAGCACGTAACTGATTGTCATGGCATGTCGTTCATTGGCCTCTCTGGGATTTAAGGTGCTGCTTCAGGGGTTGCCTGGCAAGGAAGGACAGGGCTCCAGCTGTGTACTGGACTTTGCTGGATGGGTGCCGACAACAGCTACCGCCCTTTGTTGCTACTTTGCCTATGAGTGTTTTGCCAGAAAGTGTCATTTGATGTGATGCAAAGACCTTGGATTTTAGCCCTGTGTTAGTGATGCAGCGGTCAAAAGGGCTGTCTTTGGCCAGAGTCAGTGGCTCTTCCTCTCAGAGAAGGAACTGACTTCAGAAAAAAAGATTGCCTCATCAAAGTGCGGTGTTACTAATTTTGGCCCTTTTCATCAATGAAACATAATGTAATAAAAACGGTGTGCCCTTGTATAGGAGTGAGGTACATGGCACCAGAGTAATTTGCATGGATCTGTGGCACAGCCGGGACCAGTCTCAGTTTCCTAATCTGGAGATCAGTGGGGGTTTAAGAGAGGGGATCTCCCCTGCTAATGCCTCTTCCATAATAGTGTCTGTGTTTTCCAGGTTGAAATTAAAATTAATTGTTAAAAAGTGCCTGTAGTAGAGAACGTGATAAGTACCCAAGAATGAACAGAGAAGTTGTGTAAATCTCCTGGATTGGTTTAGCCTCCAGTGGCTGAGATTTTTTAGATCAAAGAAATAGAAAAGATTATAGAAGTAGGAACATGACAGCTCCCCAAATGTAAGTGCTCCAGGTTTCTCTTTTTGCAGGGAGAAACTGACTTGCAACGGAGAGAATGTGTTTCTTCCTTTCATTCTTTTTGTATTTTTGGATCTGAAAGTGTTAGTTTTCTTTGAAGAGTTTACTTTAGAGCTTCATGATGAGCTGCAGGTGGGTTGTGGAATCAGGGTGACAGTATATCATTCATTATGACACCTTTTGCTGACTAAGAGTGTCTTTTGAAAATGAATTGCTTGATTAATGCACATTTTTATTAAAAATATTAATTCTCAGCCTACTCTGTACATGGAACTGACCTGAAAGAAACTTGCTCAAAAAAGCATCAAAAATTCCCTAGTAGCATAAAGTAGCAGCCTTCCCCACTGCGTGCGATCAGTGCAGAGGAACAGTAAAACTTAGCAGAACTGGGTATTTCTTGTTCTAAAATTAAACAGTGTAGCTTTTACTGAGCAAGGTATGTGAGGAATGAATGTTTTATGTGTTATATATGATCTAGCTTACAATAACTATAGGAGAAGTTCTCCCTTTTACTGATAGAGAATGCATTTGGGAAAGTGCTGAAACAGTAAGAGGAGACACGGCCTGTCGTAACTGACCAACTCTTGCAAAGCGCTTGGTACTTTCCTTTCCCACAGAAGTCCATGGGAGTTGAGGGCATCCTGCACTTTGCTGTAGGCACTTAGCACATCTAGTCTAATCCATTTTTAATGTGACTTTCACTTTGAAGCATCATGCTGTATATGAAAACCAGATACAGCTATGTGATGTTTTTGCTAATGTTTCTTAATGCAGTGAGGTCAGAAAATACCAAGTCTTATAGCAACTACCTCCTTTGACTCTAGATTGACAGCTACACAAATTAGCAAGATAGACAAAATTGTCTGACAATTTTCAGCATGTTAATATACAGAGTGTTTCAAAAAGATGGACCCAATTTCAAAGCAGTATATTCCGTGATGGCAACATGTTACAACTGCACAAAAATTTACAAATGGTTTAATGAGTTATCAAGTTTTAGTGACTTTTTAATAAATGCTCTATGTTCCATCCACCTGCTGTATGGACAACATCAAGACGATAGCTGAATTTGTCCCAGACACCTCTCAAAGTGTCTTCTTCCACCGAGGTCACCACTGCTGTGATTCTGGTTTTGAGCTCATGCAGATCAGTCATTAATGGTGGCAGAGAAACACGGTCTTTGACGTATCCCCACAAGACAAACTTGGAGGGTGTAATGTCTGGGAATCTTGGGGGCCAAGAGTGTAGCACCAAGTCCTGGGGTTCCATGTGACCTATCCAACGTTGAGGCAGCATTTCAAATTGGGTCCATCTTTTTGAAACACCCTGTAGTTTGAAATATTAACATTGCAATATCAGGGTGTCTTCCCCATCAGCAGAGTAGACTTGACCCTTCTTACGCTGACGAATAATACTTCCATTCTTTACTTTGCTGGGTCAATTTTGAGCCTTGCCTCTGATTTCTCTAAAAGATGAAATCAAGGTATGTGTATTTATAGGGGAAGATTGTGATTGTAGAGTTGGACTGCTTCTCTTCACACAACAAAGTACATTTACAGCCTTATGTGACTGCATTTCATCTGTAGTCAAAGTCCGCTCCCTGTCTGCGTAGTTGGGATGTGTCAAGTACAAGTGCTTTGGAAGTCCACAGTCATTTCCTCCTCTTTTTGTGGAGTACAGGGAAGAATAATAAATATGACCGAAGATAGACTTTTCACTGTGATTCAGTACTGCTACTTACTGGTTAAGAGATGCAAAAGTGGCGTATGTATGGAGTGATATGCTAGAGATTTGTAGCTCTTGCTGTCTAGCTGGCATGGCTTTACCCTGCTAAGTTCCCCGTCCGAACATGGTTTCGTTTTGAAGAAAAACAAGAATGGAAGCTTGGGTAATTATGGATGGTGTCATCCTTACTTGGTTGCTCATAACTCTTTGAATAAACTGCTTCATCCAGCCTTCTTTATTGGTTGAAAAAAAAATCACTGCATTAAATACAGTGATCATGATCATTCCTTGATTTGCAAGCTGGTTTCATAGAAGCAAAGAGGGTCCATTTTCCTTTTCCACATCAAAGCACACTAAGCTTCTTGTCTGTGCCTCATCAAAGGAATGATTTTAACACATGTATTCCTCAGAAAATGACAGGAGGAACTGGAAACAAAATTGAAATGAAACATTAATTTGAAAGAACACAAGCCTCCTAATTGGAGATTTGCTTTAACAGATTTCCCCACATCTGAAAAATGATGGCTGGGAGCATAAACAGCCTTCCAGCAAGCACCATCTTTGAATTGTTCATAATAACTCCTAAATCCGTTCACTGCAATTTTAAAATGAACTTGGAAGCCGTTATCTGTGTGGGTAATCTAAGGGACCACATCTTGATCTTTTGCTCAAGAAAGATGTATTCATTAAAACTGCTAAAAACAACAGAAAACAGAAGGCATGTCAAGGTCACTGTGATATTCCTCATCTGAGATTACTGCTGTAGTTTGTACAGCGCATATATAAATCATATCTGGGCCATCTAAGTTCCACTGACTCAGCTAACGTTACACCAGGGATGAAGTGGCATAAGGTATCAGTGCGTTTGGTGAGAAACCAAATACAATGCGTCTCCAAACCACATTCATCTCATATAGTTAGAAAACCATTGCAAAAGCAAACATCCCAAATTCTCATCACTCAGGGTTCACAACGGCTGAGGAGTATGAGCTGGCACAGTACAGTCAGCAAAGAGAAGCTGCCTCTGTGTCCTTAAAAAGAAAATAATTGTCTCATTGATATTTACAAAAAACATCCAGCCACATTCGTCGGGTTAAATTTAAGAACATATTGTGAATGTCTGAATATATTGCAGCTTACATGTGCAGAGGCATCCAGTACTAATTCATTCAGAATAACTTGATGACGGATTTTTGAGGGTTTGTAGGCAAAAGATTAGAAAAGCCACATGTGGAGAGTGACAAGGAGACAGACACACAAACAGCGTCTGGGATGGAGGAGCATTTATTAATAAAAGGAGACGTCCATACAGTGCTGGCTGCTAGCAAGTGATGCACTCCCATGGAGTGGGTGTGAGTTTCCCATGGAATCAGGTTAAGTTCCATTTAATCCTGTTTATTATTTAATCAAAAGGCAGGGTAGCGGGAGCCCTGCATCTCCTCTGTTGGAGCCCTCCACGTTTTACTGCTCAGCTTTGTGTCCTGCAGTATGAGCTGGAAAGCAGCTGCCCAACAGCGTCCTGGATTGCAGGGCACAGTGACATTACTCTGTGTTCATTGAAAGGATGTATATCAGTGCTTCTTGTTGTTTCATGACTAATGCAGAGGAGAAAAAATTAAGGCAGGCCAACAAAGGACTTTTCGATAAGGTTAACAGACAATGTAATCAGAATGGTGGTTGTACGGGGAGGCTGTTTTTAAAAATCTCTGCTCTCACTTTCCTTTTCTAGACTTAAGCTGTGCCTTGATCCACATTTACTGCCAGCTCTAGATCCCTAGATCTGATGGCTGCAGCAGGTCCTAAATTAAACTCTTAATACAAATCCATTAGGAAAAAACAAAGTGGGGAAACTGGCTACCTGGACTCTACAATTGAAACAAGGGAATTTGGTGTAGGCCTCTGAGGATAGAGAGCAGGTAATGGATGGTGTGTATAATGATAACAACGTTTTACATAGCATTAAAAGTCAGGATGCTGTTTCGTTTTGAATCTCTGTATTTCCTTCAGGAAAATGCTATGAAACATCTGTGTTCTTTGGTCAGCTTTCTGATTAAATTCCAGATCTGACAAAAGCCAGATAGAGTACAGCAGTTTCAGTGGAAGCAGTCAAGGAATCTTCCTATGAAACTACCACTACTGCTCCAAGTTCTTTAGCAAGGTAGTCTGTGCACCATTTTTTCAGGTGTTTGAGCTTAGGAAGTTAGCAAAAGGATTATCTTCTAGTTTAGTTCTTCAGTGCACAAGACAGCCTGTTGTACTACTTCAGTGCGTCTGCTCCGTGTGCAGGACATAGCTGTAGACAGTTGTAACTACGAGTGTGGCTGAATGCAATTCTTGCTGCTGACTGGTGTTGTTAGGTGGAACCAAAATGCCAAGGTTAGTAATGATCTGCTACAACAGACAACGAGATACAGATCCGGACAGCTGGGTATGCTAATCCCTAATTTTGCTTCAATCGCAGTGCAATGATGCAGCCTTGCTGCTTTCTCAGCACCTCATTTAGGGGCCTGCCCTGAATTTTCAAAGATTGAGTCAGACTTGACTGAGATGACACAAGTCAGTAGGATGATGTGGTGGAAGGGATATCTATTTCCAGAGGAAATCCCCTCCATTAGTGAAGTTAACAGCTTAAAAAGTATTTCTTATTTGGGAGTGATGGGAGAGTGCAGACTCCTACGGTAGCAAAGGGAACTAAAAGAATTGCTTTGAATATTACATGTCTTGGAACTTTTTTGGATGTAGAACATGTGATAGCTGCCTGTGCTTTGTTTGACCTCAGGACTGAAGATACCCTGGGCGATCACTTTTTGTGTGGTGCATCTCTGCTTCCCCTACTGCGCTGTTTCCAAACATAACGGAAAATGGTGACTAACCAGCAAAGCTGAGGCTACCTTACAGGCTGTCTCTCCCTTTATTCGCTGTCTTGAAAGAACATCTGGGACTCTTCTTCCAACAGTGCTTTGATTTTTAGCTCAGGAGGAATGAGAGAGCAGGATGTTCTCTGTGAATTGGCCCTAACCCCTGTTGTTCTGACAAAGCAAACCCCAAGTTTTTTGACCTTGTTGGCAAGTCTTTTCTGTTTATTCATGAATTTTACTGTGGTCAGGACATGGGAAAGGTTTTGGCTTTACATGTTTGCACTGGAAAATGCTCCTGCTTTTGTTCATTCAAATGGAGAAAAGGTTTTTGTTCTCCTCCTTGTATTGCGAGTTTAAGAGGAAACTGCCTGTATTTCCATTGCTGTTTCTACATTGCCATGGGAACAGATTTGAAGTGCTGCATCCATTAAGTCACTTAATTGAAAAATGGCACCGTTTATCCATTCAAACTGCACTTTTGCCACTGCTCTGTGTACATCTACATGGCACAATGTAGTTTTTGAGGCAGTTTGGTCCCAGAAGCAATATAGCTCCATTAACTGCAGCTGGGCATGGTGGTTTGTGTTGGGATAAATACTATAGGCATGGTGACATAGCTGTGCTGCCAACTCAGGCTTGGGTGACATGATTCCGAGTTGGTTCAGGTATATACACTGATACAATGTAGCCCAATAGAACGCTGCATTTAGTTGCACGGGACTTTCTCGTAAGACTTCTCATAACACTGTGCATTCATTTACTGTTTAGTGGTGCAAAAATTCACTGTCATACCTAGTTTTTTGTTCAGTTTGAGGTTGGTTTCTGGTTCTGGAATGCTAAATCAGATTTCGTGTGACTAGAATAAAGCTTTCAAATGTAATTCTGTAGTATAGCAATTACTGCCTGTTAAGTGTGCCAGAGTCAGGAGAGAAGTGAGGCACAAATTGAGGCAAAATGAGGCCTCCTGAAGAAGAAACCACAGTGCTTGTGCTTTTGACTGCACAATACTTAAATGCCAAAGAATTTTAAGTGCATGTGAGTGCTATAAAATCTATGAAAACTGTATGTGTTCTTACCTAGTAGTGTGGTGTTTCGTTTTTGCTGGTGTGGTGGTGTGTTTTGTTTGTTTGTTTGTGTTTTTTTGTTTTGTTTTGTTTGTTTGTTTGTTTTTTAACCTTTTATAACCTAGCTCAAGAGGGAAGAATAAAGGAGTAATCTTCAAGAACATTCACATTTCAAACGAGACCCACTTCGTAGCCTTTTAACCTCATCTGCAGGATCTGCTGGTACGAACATTTTTTATGAGGAATATCATTACTGTTTTGGTTTCTGCATTTGAACAGGCAGAGAATGTAGAGTATTGATTATAGAAGTTTACAGAGGGAGTTTTAAGTACTTGATAAATGCTGTTAGCGTGCTGCTACTTTGTCACACTTCGTGCTGCAGGTGCTTCAAACAAGATTGTTGGCTGGGTTCAAAAGGGCAATGATTCTGCAGCCGGGTTGGAGAAGATGAGCTGCTAGCAAATCATACTTAGTAACCAGAGGAGTATGGGGAGAAAGGAAGGAAGAAAATAGCTGATTTTTTTGTCTTTTTTCCCTGCATTACTGTTGACAGCTCCCTCTTCAGTGCTGCCAGCCTTTCTCTAGCAGTCAGTAAAATGTTATGTCTCTCTATCTCTTGGGCAGACATATGTAGGCTAATTTCCAGATACCTGCTGGTGATAAATAATTTACCACTCTACAGAGAATTTATAATTTTAAAAAACCTGTTTAAGCAGTTACTTGACAATTTATGAAGAAGGAGCTGGGTACAAGCAAGAAGCCCTATGGTAGTAGTTGAATATTGGAAAAAAATTGAAGGAAGCTCATAATGATCCTAGAAGTCAAGAACTTAAAAAGGACTAATCCTGAAATAGTGATTTAAATGCTTTTACATGCCTTACAGGTCTGTGGCAGAAATCACTCATCACGCTGATGCTAGAGAACATGGTGCGTTTCGAAGTGTGAGGAAGGGAATGGTTAAGTCTGAGCTTCGACTTTTTAACGAGAAGGTGCAGATTAGAGTGA
Organism: Pampusana beccarii; assembly: GCA_013399365.1. NCBI lineage: Eukaryota > Metazoa > Chordata > Aves > Columbiformes > Columbidae > Pampusana > Pampusana beccarii. The sequence continues at coordinate 1,114,970 of VWYH01006325.1, read as the reverse complement.
CACTTGGTGTGCAGTAGAAATGTGTCCTTTGAGCTCTCTGCAGTGGGTTCTGTGTGAGGGGAATTAGATGTGGTAGCTGCTGAACTGCCCTTCCTGTGAAATCTACTTGAACCGAGCTGATACCCAGCTGGTATTTGTCAGTAGCACGAGAACAAGCGAGCATTCATTTGGGACGTGTCAGAAAAGGTTTTACGGATTAAAATGAGAAGTACCCAATTATATGAGTCTCAGTCGTGTTAGTCTTATTTAGTGAGATGAGTCCTTAATGTTTTGCTTGAGAAGGGGTGTAAAAGATAAACAGTGTGTTCTATAAATATATTAGGAATAAGGAAAAAAGATTCCCTGCTTAATAGGGGAAATAAAGGGTGAGGTGGGCAGGACTGGAATAGTCAATGCCGCCTTTGTTTTGGTTTTCACCGAACAGTTAATCGTGATCAGATGCTTAATGAAATTAATTTTAATAAGGGGGTAGGTGTGCTGTCTACTTAAAGCTCTCAGTGAACCTCAGGCTTGGTCTAGAGTACCTAAGGAGTTCACTGGAGCGATTTCTCAACCATTAGTGGCTATCTGTATGAATTATATCCCAAGTAAGAGGAGAAAAACTAGTACAACAATTACCTTTACAGTGAAAAAACATTGAAGATCTAGTGAATATTAGAGCAGTCAGTCAAACTTCAATTCCTTATGGATTCTGAGCTAAGAAAATCAAGACCTTTATCTTGACAAATAATGTAATTGTGGTAGAATAACTGAACTACTGACTGGGTGAAAGAAGTATCTTTGATATATCTGAGAGTTTTAAAGTACCTTTTAGGTAAAGATTTTTTGGACAGTCTGAAATGCCGTTTCTCATAAGCCAGCTAGGTAAGCTCCTCTAGAGGTCATTGCCATCACACAATAGCTTTTAAAACATTTTTTAAAGCCAATCGTTCACCTGTCTGAGTGGTGAGCAGTGGCTTAGTATGGAACTGGAAGGGTTTCTGGAGTTGGGGCGGAACAGATCTGTTGTATACTCAGTTCTGGTCAGCGCTTTACCAACTTCTATAATGAAACAGCAAATGCAGTTACAAAATTTGTCATGGCTAAAAATGCAGAAGAGGAGGGGAATGAAACACGCTGAAGGATGGCGTTGGAACAGAGGCTAAACTGAAAATAAAGTGACATTCTGTTTTTGGAAATCAAATACATACATACCGCAAGGCTTCGGCTACTCAGCTGTGTGCCAACTACATGACGAACTTATAAAAAGGCAAATATAATTGGAATGTCGTAGGAGGAGTGTCAGATGTAATGACTCTGCTCACCTCGGTGCTGGTGAAGGCTCAGCTGGAATCCTGCCTTCAGCTCTGGGCACCGCACTTCCAGAAAGAGTTAGAAAGAGCTGAGAGGAGAGTAATGAGAACAGCAGGTGGTTTAGAAGACATGAGATTGGAGATAAATGTTGATTATTTCTTTCCCCTCAAAGAAAAAAGGAATCACTTAAGTTGCAGCAAAGATTTGAACAGGGTTTGCGGTTTGTAATTGGATTTCTAATTGCTGTCTGAGGAGAGAAGTGTTTTCAGCAGAAGTGAGGTGGAAGTGTAGCCATAGCCTCAGTGCAGAACAGCTAAACCCCTGCCGGGGAACTTTCAGCAAGCTTTTGGGAAAATTGTGATTGGTCTCAACACACTGAGCTGAAGTTTCCACAGTCCAGAGCCTGCTTCCTAAGTCACCCTGCAGCGTGGCTGGGGCCGCTCCTGCCTCTGAGCGTGAGACGTTGAGCACGTTCCCATTGGGAAGGGGAATGCGATTATCTCAGCATTATCCGTGATCTATCCTGAGCCTTTTTTTCCCCCCAAGCATTCTCTGTTTTTTTAAATACCGTTGTAATGCCGTCTGACTCTCTCCACTAATACCTTTCTTTACTCCGTATTTTTCAAGCCTTCTTGCTCGCTCTGGTTTTGCCAGCCTTGCCACTGGCCTTTCCTTGCTGTTCAAATTATTGCAGCCACAGGGCTTTCTCATGGTGTTAGTACAAAGGGTGTTGGTGTGGGAACTCAGAAGCTGTTTTCTCACTAATGATGACAAAAGAATTGTTTAGACCTTCTAAGTCAACCTCTTACATGCTGAAACAAAATGCAAGATAGTATAGGTGTCTGTTTCACTGTTGCTTTGGTGGGACTTTTAAATGACACAAGGCCTGTGCAATTTACCTAGGGAAGATGCAGTCATGTCTTGAGTACTTTCCATGGAAGGATCCTAGGGTTTTCTCAGAAGATGTTTTCTCACCTAAATTGTTCTATACAGTGTAGAACAGATGTTCTTCAACTCTTTATATTGAATATATAGGATTCGAAATTTCTAGGGTTTTCAGGCAGTACCTAAATTCAAATTAATGTATTTAAGCTGAAAAAGTACCTTGAAAGTATTTCTCTTACATACATATTTTAGACTCACTTACCTATCCCTTTAGGCAAGGTAGGCTGTTACTGTTATCTCAAGAGTTGCCATGGAAACAGTTTTACACTCTCTTTCCTTCTCATTCTGTTTTTCTCAGACAGTATTTGTCTCTTTAAAACTGTAGCCATACTAAAATGGAAGCGAAACCCTAATAATTAAATACCGAGAGTCACTTCACCATCTGACATTGAGCAAATAAATTCATTGAAATCAGTGAAGCAGTGTCAAATGACAAGGTGAGAATCTGTCCCTGGATTTTCAACTGTTCCTCTCCTCTTTTTCTCCAGAATTAAATATAAAACCACTTTGAGGTCAAAGCCAGTTAAGGTAAAAGTTTTTCAAGCAATTTCTTTTCAGTTGTGGTGGATACATCTTTTTCATCTTGTTGCTGCTCCAGGGTAATATCAATGGTTTATGCAAACATAACTGACAGAAAGTGTTAATGATTTTAAATTTTGAAGAATTTTCAATGAAGTCCTCAAAAGGAAGATGTACCACTTCGACAGAATTTAAGTACTGTATGAACTCCACATGGCAGCCAGATATGAAGGTCACTCACTAAATTGAAAAATGCGTCAGAAATGTGGGGTTTTAGTTTTTAGAAATCAAGCAATCATACAGAGGAAAACCCATTGAAGGGGAAGTGGCTTGTCTCATCCTTAAAGCTCAGATTTCAATAGGGAAATTGGAGCTAAAATGACAGAATCAAGAAAGCATGTGTTCATGTAATCCTTTATCATGTAGGAGAACTTGTGTCAGTGACTGATGAAAGAGGCTCAGCAATACCCCAACAAAGGTTAGGATTGTATGTTTGCAAAGTGAATTCCTAACTTTAAGGACTATTTGACAGAAGAGAATTGTTATCAAAGTAACCAAACAGAAGATGACAGCTGTTAGTTCAGTCTGTACCTGGTCGCAGGAGGACCTATATCCTTGCCTGGTGTTTTCTGATCAGGCAGTGGTGGCATAGTAGTTTTTGGAATATGATAATTGCCCAATTTGTTTCAAATGTATGCAATAGCAATCAGGTACTGTATCAGCATGATTCCAAAATAGTACTCCATGCAGCTGCTACATGGCTTCACAGGAAGTGGAGACACCACAAACAACCTTGACTGAATTTCTTTTTATTTCAGAAGTTATTTTCTAGCACCTTTAAATATGAGTGATTTATATGGACTCAGAGTATATGTATGGTCTAGAGTGTGTATATAAACCAAACCTGAATAAAGAGTATGGGGCAGAGCTGAAGATCAAAAGGGCTGATGAACTAGGGGTTGTTGGGATAGATACAGGGCAGATACCTTCAAGAATCGGCGGTTAGCATTGGGATAGCATTAAGGACAGAGCCTGAACTGGCAGAGTCTGATGTTTGTTATGTATCGATGGGTCTAACAGGGACCTAGGGCTTGTAGGGTTCCTGGGTTCTGTCACGCCTTGCTGGAGGTCAGGGATGGGCATGTGCTCTGATTTTAGGGCTGTTACTTGTCTGTCTAGACCACAGGTGTAGATCTGGGTTAGAAAGAATTCCTGGGGTAGATAAGGCAAAGCTTGGGCTGGGTTTGGGGTTGGAGCTAGGGTTGATATTAGATTTAGAAATGCTGCTGGTCTCAGTTAAAACTCTTTAGCTCATGCAGTCGTTTGTACGGGCATTATTTCATGCAGACTGAATCACGTGGCACCTTCTGAGAGAGAGAAGTTCAACAGATCATGTCCCCACAGCTGCCTTGTCATGTTGTTGCAAAAGAGGATATAAAATACATCTCTGCCATCAAGTATTTACTTTCATTTCCTTTATGAATCTTTTAATTGCAACGTGACCGTTTCAGGTGGTATGTCTGCATGAACATCTGAGCTGTGCTGAAGTCTATTGATTTCAGCTGGAATATCTGCAGTTCTATAGTTACAGATGACTACATTTCTATAAAAATCATCCTGCCATACCAAATCCTGTAGTGAGAGCGCATTGAAATATAGCTATGGCAAATGCTATTCCCAGACTCCATATGTAGTAATGAACTAAACATCTGTTGGACTTCAGCAGGTTTAGAATTGTGTTGGTGTAACACAATTTTTAAGGCAAGATGATACAAGCTTTGAGGCCATTCCTATAAAAAGAGGAATTAAAAATGACTAGTGCAATTAAAGCTTGTCAAAATAATTACAATAATGATAGGAAATATGAGAATACATCTACTTATGCTTTGTATAAGTGACAAGAATAGCAAAGAAAATCAGCAAATGCAAGAAGTAGAAAAATTAATACTAAAAAAAAAATCAGAGTTTCTATCATTAAAGGATGTTTCTTTCATCTTCTTCTGACTAAGTCTATTCATTTAAACCTGTATGGTATTGTACAAACTTCTCTGTATGGTTCAGTGTATCTCAATTAAGATTTTACTGCCCTGTCATAAAGCTTATCATGGGCCAAAAATTTTCTTTTATTTCTGTTTCTGTGAAGCCTGCCAAGTTCTGTATGAGCCGTCGCTCACTGGGTTACACTCAGTGGCTGAATAGAGGTTTGTTCACAATGAAGTTGTCCCAAATTTCTCAGGGGTTTTTTTAGACCATTTACAGTCTATCCTATCTTCCTAAATCCACTGCACAGAACTTTGGAGTCAGAAATGGTATTGCTGTGGTGCACCAAAACATCATACAGTTGACCTGAAAAAACAGCAAGAATATCTATCATTTAATATGGATTTCTAGCCGTGGCTTCATTTTGATGTCTTTTATACATGTGATTTATAATCAAAAGATATGGTATGTTAATGACTGAATATAGAAAGACTGATTTACCACTTTAAAGTGTAAATGTGAGATGTTGGTATTGTTACTAAAGTGCTATGTCTTTGACCCAAGACAAAAGCAAGAGTTAAGAAGTCAGTAATAGTTTCTTAGACCTGTTTTCATGCCACCCCTGGAGTGGTTGCTCTGACAATACCCACAGGACACGTGGCACAGAGGCACAGCCCTCCACCTGCAAAACCTAACCGGACTGCGCAGTGTCAGTGGTACAGATCAGGGACACTGAAAAATGCCTGCTGCTTACATGCACAGAGATAAGTACTATGTCGAAAAGCTCACACCAAGTAATAAGTCTTTCTAGTGTCTTTATCTTCGAGGTAAATAACTTTCAGTAATGAACAGTAGGCTCTGAATGCATAATGAAGCTATATTTGGTGATGAATTGCATGAAGACATTAAGCATGAGTAACAATGTAGAGTATTCCTAGAGAGTTTGCATCGATATAAAAATGTAAAAGCTTGGAGGGAGTTTTTGACAAGAGGTTCAGAAAGGGTGCCCACATTTCTCTTTGCAATGGGGTGCGAGTGCCCCAGCCCTATTGCTCTACATGAAGATGCAAAAACAGCTTTAAAGCAAAATAGTATTTCAGTGAGGGAGCATTCAATGTGCAAACAGGGAGAATTTGGGAAGTGTTGTCTGCATCTGTCTGTGCCCTCCGCGTAGGTGGATGAGAATTAAATGTCTGGGTGACTGAAAAGGATGAGTGGTCTCTCCCCTGAGGCTACAGCACCCACCCCCTATATCCTCCAGTAAGTCTTGTCATGTGGACGAATAGCGTCTCTGGGCTCTTTAGGTTTTTATTTGAGTTTTATTTGGTTTTGCGCTGTTGGGTTCACATATACCACGGGGTAAAATTAATCCCTATATTGTCTAAGTAAGTGAAGCCATTTACAGTATTTCTTTCAATTAGTTCTCTTGTCCCAGCATTATGCGGAACCATGGCAAAGAGCTGTTATTGGGATTTGTTTCAAGCTGGCTGTGAATGAACGAACTGAAATGTATTTTACAATTGCAAAGTAACATGAATGAAAAGGAGTGTTTGAAAGATCATCGCTAAACTTTTCTGAAGCCTTCCTGACATGTGTCTTGTCTGGATTGGACAGTTTGTTGTGATTCATTCTGCTTTCATCTGGCAAGCATTAACCATACTAATTTTAATCCTGAAAATGAACTACTTTTAGTTATCTGTTATTTTTGAGGGGATGACATTGGCTTTGTGTCAGCATTTCAGTGAGGTTAAAACTAGAATTCTGGCCCTTCTGAAGTTAAATGGGAGGTTTGGCAATGACATCAGTTTATCCAGGTTTTTCACATGGTGTTTTATGACTGTCCTTCTCTCATTGTACTTAAATGTCACGAGGCACAGCCAGGTGTCAGCAAAGAGAGTTCAGTTCTATTGCTGTTCAGCGGTATGATTTTCAAATCAAGAAGGATGATAATGTTTCAGCTCCGATGGCTACCTATTGTTTTCCTGTACAAGGAAAACCATGGCTATGCGGTGTGATGCATGTGCTGCTGTAGGCATCCACCCAGACAGCTTCACCACCTGCCTAAATTGTTAACAAGCTCACCAGGAGCTGGGATAATTCTTGTACCCTGAATGTGGAAATAGAAGAGGCTGCACCTTTTTCCTTCTTCTCCCATCGCCTTCATTATGAGTTGTTAGAGTGTGACTCCTAGCAAGTACTGCAGCACACTGCTGATATTCACGTGGTGATTAAAGGACACACTAAATAAGAAGCCGTTTATTTCTGCAGTTGTGCAAACCTTGCTTGTAAACCCTGCTTGGACTGCAAGATTGTAATCCCTGCTTTCGGGGCATGCCGCACTGAGCTACAGAATACTGCAGCAATGTTCACAGAACAAGTTCCACGTGGCGTGGCCACTGTGGACAAATCCTCTCAGCAGAAGTAGCCTAGGTGAAAAAAAGAAGCAGTCAACAGTAACATTTCACACACGCTCTTCCAAAACAAAATCATTGTGCTGTCAAATTGCATATCCTACTTACGGTTTTAAATTCTTCAATGTCTTCTCTTTCCAGATTCCTACTGGGGGAATTATTGGACAATTTATCATAATTTCTGTGTTATTTCCCTTGAGAAAATCAAATGCCTGGTCAGGGCCGTAGAATATGTTATTTTTAAAACCATCAGACATTTTCTTAGGAACAAGAGCTGGCAATCAGCTGGAGAGATCCCTGTTCAGTCCTCAGCCCTGCAGGCCTTCAGTGAACCGCACAAAGAGATGTATGGGGAACCGCACACAGACTTGCAAGATACTTGGGCTGAACTGGACAGCCAGGCTTCAAAGGTCTTGTTTAGACTGAAACCCAATGTGAGGGAGAGGTCTGTTCACATAGGTGAAGGCTCTGAACTCTCTGAACTGGGGTTTCCTCAGCTTTTCCAAGTGGGCAAACTGGGCTTAGTGCTGCAAGGGCTGTTGCTGTGTCAGACTCTCGGGAGCTGGCGATATTGTGTTATTGTCCATTCGGGGCTCTGTGGTTCTGATGGTGCCGCTCTGTCCTGGTCTCTGTCTGCAGAGAAAGTGCTGCCCACTGTCTGGGTTTGGGTCCAGGCAGAGCAGTCGAGACTAAGGAGGACAGATCTCTCTGATAATTTGATCTCAGATAGGAAGGGGTTTGTGAACTGAAAATGACGCAGACAAAATCCCCAAGGAGATCCATAATTATATGTAGTAGCATTCTACTAAATTGAGAAATTGCTATGCAGGGGGATGGCTATCGTCCACTCTCCTGCCCTGGAAGAGGGCTCGTAATGATTTAGGTGGAAATTGTGTCAAAGAATCCGTATCTTTCATAATACTGCTAGAGATCTATATAAATGCAATTATTTTTATTTTCATTAATGATTATGATTAATGGGAGGTCAGTCTTGATCATTTTCCTTGGGCTTTTATGCTTCTTGAATTACATTTTTAATAGCACTGTTGTGTCTAGACAAGGGGTGCAGTGAGTTTCCACTCGTGTTTTATTTGACAGGACTGACAAAAGTATTTGAAGTTATATTTCTTTAGTGGTTTGGGTTTTTTTTTCACAAGAAAGATGATTTTCCTGAAAACTGTTGACCTTGTATATCTATGACTTCATCCTAATTTCTGGGCATTAAAAATGTGCTGTTTTAATATTTCCACAAATGTCATACGAGTATAACTTTAAAAGGTATAATTTTTTACAGATTTTACATGGAATTTTATTTGGTTTTAGGACTCTTTTAATGATGTAAAGCTAGAGAAAAAAAGCTTATAAAAAATTTAAAGATGTAATGACCTATTTTTGTAATGTAAAAAGTAATGTTTTCACACTTCGGAACTCTTAGTGAAGGCAACTTACCCTTTATGATGTGCAGCTCTTCTGTGAAAAATTTTAGAGAGCGGCAGCACTGACTTTTTTGTAATAACCTCTATGATAGATACAGTTTGCTTTGTCTTTACAGACTTTACTAACAACTGGATGCCAGGAGACTAGCAACATAAATCATGAAAATGAAGCAGCTTAATATGCAATAGCTAGTTACAAAATTCATACTTGGTATTAGATGAAATAAAGTGTAAATACTCAGAAGATAATAGGGTGCCTTAATCTACAGAGTTAATCCAGCTCTGCATGCAGAAACTTGACAAGATGACTGTGCCGGTTCCTTTGGGCACTGGAACCTCTGGGCAAAGTCTTGCCTCCTTTGATGCTAATGGCCACTCACCTTGCCTGATGCCGAAATTTCGCCTTGGATCACGATTCTTCCCAAGCACATGTTAATAGGAGAACCAGAAAAATGTTTCAGTGCGACTGACCAGTGGGAGCAGAGCATTAGGAAGCAGGGTTTGCACAACGGGTGTCTGTGGAGCAGGTTTTTTGTGTTGAGTGGTGCCGTCAACCTGTAGCAGTTGGTTGTGTGTGGAGTCCTCTGCGGTACATCACAGGAGGCTTTTTGCTGACAGGCTTGGCACCTCTTTCCTGCCTGTGGTCACAGATTATATTTATTCGGGAGCTGTCTGTGGGAGAGGACTTTGAAAGCACAACAGACTGTGTTCACTGCAAGTCTAGCAAGTCATACAAGCCAGCAAATTTTCATATGTGAGAGTTTATTTGAGCTTTTTAGTGCCTATATAAGTAAAGAGGGGGCATCCCCCCTCTTCTTTGGTAAGGATAAGGAAAATTGGAATGGCAGCTTTAGGAAATATTGAATATGAAAACATGACATCGGCAAACAAGCCTACACGGTACAGGATTTATGGAATCACGAAGTTGGTATGAAAGAGCACTTAATAAACCTCATGGAGAGAAAAATCTATGAAGTAGAAATGCAATCAAAGTCCTGGGATTTCCAATTGAATTTTGAGATACTATTGAGGGGCATGAGCCTGGTCATAAGCCTGGAAGTTGCAGATAGCTAGTGCCCAAGAGGATCTAAATAGCAGATACTTTCATGGGGAGATTAATAAATGGAAGGATGTGAATGTGAGGAAGGATGATGGAGAGATCAGCCGGTGCAGGAAAACAGAGCTAAATAGGATGTGAGGGGTAAAGGCTCCCAGTAGTAGGTGATGGAGTGTCAACCAGGAACAGCCTGTCTGAGGCAACAAGAGGAAGGAATGAGGGAATTTCTGAAAGAAAGTACCTGTGAAATATACCAGAGGTGATGGTGGAGTTGGATGTCATGTCATACTTATATAGTAATGTATAGTAATCTACTAGATGACAGGGAAAATTAGTAAAATTGCTAGCTGCTTAATAATGGAAGAATTTAATTTCCTAGAACTAGATTAGAAAAATAGAAGTCAGGGCTGAGATACTCATGGACTTGATGGGAATTAGGTCTTAAAACTAGATAGTTAGTGAACCAACAAGAAGTACCAATTTTTGCTGGCCATTGACCTCAACCTAGGCTGAATCATCACAAATGAGTTTTGTTCAGTTTTAAGACAGAAAAATATACGCATAAACCTGAGGTTGGGTGCTGTGATGCTTATGGTATTAGTGGTGTTTGCAAAACTGAGGAGCACAAAGACAGCGATCTAGACACAGCCTGGAATTACTCCCAACTGAAAATACAGACACAGTCTGAAGCTTTAAATCCAGGCCGAGAAAAAGGAAGAATTAGGGAATGGGGCAAGTGCCTCTCCCTCAGCAACAACGTAAAGCTGGACATCAGGAATGTGCAAAGAAAGGAGAGAAATGTGCAAAGAAAGGCCTGAAAACCTGGTTGAACTGGATCTTGCACAGAGAATCTCAGCACAGATCCACAATGTAAGAGCCAAAAGTGTCTGCTGTGTACAGAAGCTCAAGGATAATCTATGTGAAGTCCAATTCTGAATGATCACTTGACATAGTTTTCAAAAATGTTGATGGCATCCTTTAGGGTAATGTAAGTAATCGTCACTGTAGCATACTGACTGAACTAACAGATGAAATTGGCCAGTAACGAGGATGTTTAATCAATGTGTAAATAGGGAAATTACTGTGTCTGGAGTTTTCAAACATTCAGAAGAGGAGAGGAGGGAAGCGTCTGCGCAAGCACAGACATGCTGTTTTGTACTCTAAAACTATGCAAAGCCTTGGATTTTGAAAGAGAACTATTTAATGACATAGAGGCAGAGTTGAATTTGGAATAGCAGCAGAAGCAGCAGGAGAATTTGTGTAGCTGTCTCATGCCAGCGATGTTTTTATAAGGTGATCACTCATACTTAACTTTCTGCTACATCCGTGCTATCTATAAATGTACTTGAGGTCTTTTAGCTCAAAGAACACAAGGATTTACAAATTCTGTGTAGTTAACATTATTGTTGTTTCACCGTTACCTGGTCTAAGCCAATTGTATAGATGGCAATGACACCACCCTTACAGAAATACTCATTGGGTCATAGCATAAATAGAATTTGAATGTCTAAGATTTCGACCTCAAAGCCCCCGGTAGGTTATCCCCAATATTAGGGCTGTCTCAAATCTATACTGTGCGAATTATGTCTTCTGGATTCCTGCCAGCTTTCTTGTCACATCTTGCTCTTTCTACCATTTTGGCTCATTTCAGGGCATAACCTGAAAACTAGTAGCAACTTGAAATACACCAGACACAAACGACTATTTGTAAGACAGAGAGAGATTTTCTTTCAGTGATGAGATTTCAAATGATAGGTGTGGGAAACATCTCCCCCTCTGTCTTTTTTCTCTTTTTATTTATAACTGTTTTGTTCCCATTTCACCATTGGATTAGCAGGCTTTGTGCCAGTAGATACATATATATTGTAGATACATACCATTGAAAGTACCGTGGTCACCGAATGGATGAAAAATACACTGTGTGTGACCTGTGAAGGGCTGTACGTGTGCTTCCTCCGGCTGCTCTTGCTGACAAGACCTGTTAGTCAGTGTGGGAGCCTTTTGGAAAGGGAAGAGCCAGAGAATTACAGGTTTGTGTGCCTGACCTTACTGGCAGGCAATATCCTGGAGACATTAGTAAGATGTGAGATCACGAAACATCTGGAGAAATATCAGCTGACAAAAGGCAGCTATTTCCGATTCATAAGGAAGAAATTGTGTCTGACAAATCTGGAAATGGAAAAAATGGTAAAAATGAGACAGTGGACTGGCACTTTGAAAAGATTTGAAGAGGAATTGCAACACTGATGTTATGTATAAAGGTTTGCAAGTACAGCTGTAGAAATGACGTTAATAGCCTGCCCAGATAAGACGACAGGCACTTGGTCTGGATGTTTCTTTAGGCACAGTCTTTAATTATCCTTTAATTATATTAAGACTTTAATTGATCTTTAATCCACAGCTGATCTGTGCTCAGTGGGCTCTGTTCACTTCACTAGAACTATAATATTTCTAAGAGGACAGTTTAAGAAAATGCAACAAGTTAAGACAGAGTGAAGACAATATGATCTTAATTGTTTAGCTGAATACAGCCCTCATGGAGAGGGGCTTTTTGTAATTACTTGCACTTCAGAACAAACCACTTTCCCCACCTATGTCGAGATACTAAAATGTGCTCATTGTTTGTGTCCCCAACAATGTGGCTGTATCCCGGAGGAAATATAACCTCATGCAACCCCCAAATTTACAGCCAGAGAGGAAGAAGTTATGTAGCTAAGGGGGGGAGATTATTCTGCTTTTATACAATATCAGATAATCAATTACTACTCTGCAACCTGGAAACAATTTCATATTGATATTCATAGTTCACCATCTATTCTGTCTGCTTATCACAGGCTGTAATTTATTAAATGCTTTGGTATCCATTGAGATTTAAACTGCTGTGCATGTAAATGGGTTAGTGTGATGTATTTCATCTGGTAGCTGTTTGTGGGGAATTAATGTTATGCTGCGTGTAAAGCACTGAACTGTCTATACAGAGTTCTTACTTAGGAGCCGCAGAAATGATCCATTTGAGCCCTATAAGAAAGCAGTGTCTTCCTTTAGGTTTTCACAGATGTGTTCATAATGTTGATACCCTGATTTTATACAAGTGACTTCTTTCTTTCCCTGGCTAGCACATGATTTTGAGCAAGATGTGGTGTAAACGTCAAGTCAGTGCAGCTTATTTAGCACAGAAATGGAATGGGGGCAAATGGGTGTTTGCTTTCTGATTTCCCCACTGACAGACATTCGGGAGCCTGAGCCAACTCCTGTGTGAAACTCTTCCCTCCCAGTCCTACATCAATATGTGTGAGCATATATTTAGCCTTAGGTAGGTGCCTCGGTCCTGCAGATTTTCACAAATTTGTTTTAAACATATGCCTTCTAATTGCAGTTGCTTTCCTCAAGCAACTTTATAAATCCTTGAGTCTGAGCTTCAATTCCACTTGCAGTCCTGGAGGAGACTGGAGTTCCAGTCTTGCATCTGCCGGTTATTTAACGTTTGAGGGATGCCTCCCTGTGGAGGCAGAACATGATGCTTTTTTTTTTTTTTTAGCCTAGCTGTGAAAGGTGAAGTCTCTTCTATAATGCTGAAGTTTTTTTTCCATAAATTAGAGTAAACTGGTAATTTTTTTTTCCTTATTTTGTCTCCCAGAGAAAAAAACATTGGAGATGGTTAGCACAGTTTTTGACACAGGAGAAAGCTTATAATGAAGCTATGCAGAGATAAGAGGGCTGTGTTGTCTAAAACTACTTCTATATATCTCCTTAAGAAAGCCTACATGCATCAGTGTTGGAGAAAGCAATTTCCCACGTGTGCCTCCAAAGGGTGGCGTTTGAGGATGAATGTATTTCCCCAAATGATTAAGAGCCAGTGCAAAGCACTTCATTATCTTTGGATGGGCAAGGATGCATATTTAAGAGTACTGGCAATGATCGCTTTGAAATACTTAAAGCTATTGTACGCAAACAGCATCAAACAGCAAGTGGGACTATCATTCAAGTAAGAATGTCATTTGGGAATTTTTTTGTCAGATGATGTTGTCATTTAGTTCTTCTTTTGGTGAAACCACTCCTAGAAGACCAAACAGATTTTGCAGATTAAAGCTGTTTACAAGGTGTCAGGTCTGACCAGCGAAGGCCAGTCCCGCAAATGGTTTCTGTCGAGCACAAATACTTCCCAGTAACCCTGGCTGGCCCGTGATGCAGTGCTGTGCCACGGGCATAACCAAACACAAGCTTTAATTGTGCTGGCTTTGAAATCCATGGCACAATGCCTACCGTTTCGAAAGCTCACATTCTTCCATTTTTGTTGGATTTATTCCTGGTTAAACTTCTGCTTCTCCTTTTATTCTCTACCTCATTATCATTTATCTTTTTATGAGGACAATGGATGTCATTTTGGATCAGCATTACGCTTTCTCTCAAAAAGGCAGAAATGTCTTCTCTTCTGCATACTTCAGGAAACCAACATGGTTATACTAAGCCAGAGCCAAGATAATCATATGCTGATAAATAGAGACCTAAACTATTTCATGGACAAATAACTCCAATCTGGATTTTTTCCCCCAAATGGGAAATGTTCCAGCAAGTCAGGGTAGGCAAAAAGTGTGTAATAAATTATAAATGTGCAGCGCTAGCAAACTCTTCAGTAATGTGCTATAATGTTAAATACATAAGATATTAACATAAATTTTCTTTGAAAGTTATATGCCCGTGCCATGATTTTTAATATTGATACAGTAAGACATGAATTGATTAGAAATTTAAAAGATTTTATAACTTCAAACCAAAATGATTTTGTGTTTACTTTAAGGCTTTTTTGTGTAATTAAAAATGCAAGACTTCTGCACAAGCAGCTAAATCAACTGGCTAGCACAGAAACCATACCAGAGGCCGTAACAGGTGGAGTCCATTTACTTCAGAGATGAGGGTAAATCAATATAGTTCAGCGGCAATCAAGATCTGTCTCCAAATTCACTCTTAGGCTAAATACCACTGGAACATATGTCCGTCTTATATGTTCAGCGTGATACAGGTACTGATGGGCATACTGTAAACTTTATAACGAGTTGGCTTTTAAATTATGAATACATTCAATATTGCACAATAACATGCACCTAACATTCAAATATGTCCTGGTGAGATGTTGAATCTGCATTCAGAGAGAGGCATTTGGGAAATACAAACACAGATCCTAGTACCAGAACAGGGGGAGCTCTTTACAAGGAAGTATTTCTTCAGATGCGTCATGTAGTTTTTCCATAGAGATGAAAATATGGGAATTTCTGAATGGACTCTCCATTTCTTCACGATCAATGATGAAGGAATGAATTTCTGGAAGATATTTGCTAACTAAAGAGATTTTGCTGACTATATACAGAAGTGAGTGGGTGAAATTCTGGTTTGGGTTTCTTTTTTTTCTGTTTTGTTGTTTGGGTGTTTTTAAATGCAGGTGTTAGATAAGATGATCTAATGGTCCCTTCTGGCCCTAAGGCAAAGTGCAGCCTCCACTTGACGATATTCACGGAGCTCTCTCAACCCCTTTTTACCAGGCCTTTGGGGAAGGAGGTTCCTAATGGGGAAGAATTTTATAGAGCAGAAAAGTGTTTGCCAGCAGAAATATTTGCTGTTGGCAGTTGACTTTTCAGGGAGGAGGGGAGGTTTTCATTTGAAATGTCTTTTAAATCTTCATTAAAGATGCCCGTGGCAATATTTGGGCATATCCTTGTATATTTTGCCCTGGAAATAATAAATAGCTTTTTTTTTTTTTTTTCCCCAAGGCAGAGAAACAAGAGTTTGCATATTATCTCATGGCAGAGGTAAATTTCATTTCATATTTGTGTGTCTCAGGGAAAAAAAATACGGGAATATGACTAGCATCTGTCTCGTGTCACCTTTCTTGAAAGCAATGCTTTCCAGCTTTCCTAAATTTATCCATTTATTGTACAAGCTGTCAGAGATTTAGGGAACCAGACCTGTTCTTTTGTTAGCTCTGGTTCACCTAAGAGGACTGTGGACTGCTCACTTCTGGAAATCACGGCCATTTTTTAAATGCAGGCATAGAAACATTTATAAAAGTAGCACAACGTAACAGTATGATTTGTAACCACAGATAAATCACCAAATATACAACCTGCCAGACAACCAAGGTATTAGACAACCCATTGCACAGGTTACGCACAATTGCCAGCTGGCTCTGTATCTGCAAAGCAACCGGGAAATCTTAGGACGGCTTGTGAGTAGGAACACCGACAAAATATTTGCAAGCCTTTTGCGCCATTTACCCATTCATAATTCAGAAATGACAATAGATTTTTGGAAAATACTTTGCTTCTGGCCCGTTCCATTCAGCGGGACACTTTGAGCAGAAGACGGCGCGAGGAGCCATGCTGTGGCGCACAATCTGTCACTGAACCGCGTGAATAGTGCCCGCGTCAGCCTTTTGTCCCCGGCCATAACAGAGACAACTGGCTCTCCCGCGCGTAGGTGCTGCTGGATGGATTGTCCTCCGAAGAGACAGATGTCATTGACGAGTGACATACAGCAGGCAGCGTGGCTTTTGGGGCTTACAATGGCTGCAACATCCAAAGGCCATATGTAGTGATCTCATTAGTTTCTTGATTGCCTCCTGCACAGGCTGTTGGAAATGTTTAAAAGTGCAAGTTCAAAAGGGAAAGTAATGGATCATGTTTGGATTTTCTCCTTCAGTCATGCAAAGCAAACAGAGAACCTGCTGAGTTTGGAAGCTAGACTTAGAGACTAGGGCATATCTTAATTATGGGTCTGTTAAATGGCTTTGCTTCATGCTGTATTTCACCACCGTCTCCCACAGTCAAAGAGTCCAAAAAGATACTGAAGACATGCAAAGTCCTTTGGGCATTTTCAACCTGAGATATTTGTCCGCTTGGTTCTGTTTCAGCCCCAGCAGATGTTTATCTTCTGCTAGGAATTTAAGGGAGACATCTGCAGAATTCCTGGGATGTTCAGCTTTGGATACAGCTGTGAAGAAAAACACATGATGTGGGTAACGTTTTATTGTTTTCCTTTTAGTTTTATTTCTTCATTCTCAGTTTCAAACGAGTATTATAGGCACAGCCACATTCTGCATCCCAGTCTGGTGGGGTGGTTTACCTGTAGTCTACTTCAATAACTTTGGGAAACCTTTTCATCTTGGTGCTCAGCAGCACTTTGCATCGTCTTTGCTCCCTATTTTAATCAATGGGAAGTTCCCTTCCAGCCCACTCTGTTATTTGACTATGATTTCCCAGCTTCTTTGCAGAGCTTATTTCTGCCTGAACTGGGCAGCTGTTTTACAGCAAACATCAAGTGAAGAACTTTTCCTGGGCAAGATTTTTTACAGAGGCAACATCTTTGTTTTCAGAAAGATATATGCTATTGCAATTGACAGCTTTGATACCATTTACATTTTACCTGTTAAACCTAACACGGACACAAACTGTTTTATTTCTTACCTACAGCAGAGTATCTTTAAAAATGATGCAAAGTAAGAGCAAAAGCGTCTTTGATGCTTTGAAAAACAAAAGCATCAGTAAACTTCTTTCTAATTTTATCCTTACTACGTAATTTACAAACTCTTTAGTGCAAATACAAACTATTGTTTAAAAGTGTGATTAGATATTGTTTGGTGGTAATTACAGACAATAATAACACAATACAATAATTGGTAGGAATGGCATTCTGTAAGGATCCTTCTGTTTTACTTTCATCATTCTGCTCTCTTGGATGCTTTTCCTATTGGGTATAAAATTTAGTGTGAAAACTTGATTTTGGATTCCAAACTTCCGGAAGGAAGAAGTTCCTGCAGGAGGACAACGATTGAATTATTAGTGGCTGATGTCCACTTCAGTAAAATAGTGGCCCAGGTTGCCCAGAGGGGTGGTGGATGCCCCATCCCTGGAGACATCCCAGGCCAGGCTGGACGGGGCTCTGAGCAACCTGAGCTGGTGAAGATGTCCCTGTCATGGCAGGGGGGGCACTGGGGGAGCTGGGAAGGGCCCTTCAACCCAAACTATGCTATGAGTCTATGATTCAGCTTTTTCCAGCTTTGCTGTCTCCGTTGTCCTGAGTTCAGAGTCACTGTGATCCTTACTGCCTCATGTCTAAAATCTATCAGCATAACCCCAACTTGTTTTTTTTGTCCTCTACAGACTGTCTTTCCAGAAGAGAACATGAATCCCTTCCACCCACTTTACAGTGCATTGCAGTCCCTCTGTCTCCCAATTAAAATGTCTGTGTAGACTGAATTTAGGATTAGTACAAGAAAACGGTGTGATTTTAGTGAAATATGACAAAATAGTTCTCTAAGCGATGGATTAATTCTTTGTGTAAATGTTATACCCATGTGTCTAAATTGTGGTTGCAGGCCACCCTGGAGCAGCTTTGAAAACAATGGCAGTGGTGGGAACTTTGGAAGTCTGTGTTTGGCCGGCAGAATGAGGCGTAGTGGCCAAAACCTGCGGCCAGCGCAGCCTCTTGGCTTCCAGGGGGTGGTAACGGGGATTGGAGTCGTGGCCCTTGTGTGTGTGTGGGTTTCTGGTGGGATATCCCAGGGCAGCACGTTAAAACTGGCTGCAGTATTAGTCATTACCTGGCTGCTCTTTCCCTTTAAAGAAGACACTATCTGTGCCTGTGATATAAGAATAAATACTTTTGTGTAAATATTTTCAAAGTGGAATTACTCATTATTAACACAGACAGTTCTGAAGGTAAATACAAACAACATGTGTCAGCAAAAACATTATTATTAAGGAATTCAGATTTCAAACCACATAATGATTCACAGAGCACCTGACTGATTGTTTTTTGCTTCTCAGTTTCTTTTTTCCTCTTCACTAAATACAAAAATGCCTTATGCAGCATATTTCCTCTAATGATGGGTCTGACTGATACTATTCCACAGGTTTACCAGAAGGCTTGTGTTGGTGTCTGATAAACTGGAAACCGGGCCAGCATGTCTGCTCAAATGTTGGATAAGCGGAGGAGAAATGGAGGGGGTGACATTAGGTGGACATGAACTGAAACAGAGCTACAAAAGGTCCACCTGACCTGAGACTTTGTGGTGAGATGGAAAGGCAGGCAGTGCCTTTTTTTACTGTAAAGGAGAGGCTGCAAGACTCATCTGCAGTGAAACTTGATTGAAACCCGAGTGTTTCAGTGCTTTCTGGAGTGTAGCTTTGGCTTCTAGTGCCTTGGGTCAGTGGCTTTCTGTATACATGTAAGGTGTTGGGAACGTGCTGAATGCTATGGTAAAATAAGTCGTTAAATAACCACTAAATAAATTCAGAATTCCCCTCTAGTTTACCCTCAGTTTTTCAGACTGTACCAGCAAACCCCCTTGCGGGGAAGGTGAGGGGTTTGGTGCAGATCTGAACTCCATGTCACTGGCAGAGGGATGGAGCAGGACTTCCCCCTCTTGGGCTGCTGTTGCTTTCGTCTCTGTGCTGCAAAGAGTACTTCTACATTTTAAAATTTCTTTTCTTCCTTAAGAATACTTTGCATGGAATTTTTACACTCTTTAGAATGGGAGGAGAGGATGAAAGGTGTCTAATTAATTGAAAATAATCTTGCCTATAATGTTTTAAGTAACTAAATTTTTGTTTTGGTTTGGCTTTGGTGTGTTGTTGGTTTTTTTTTTCCCCCACCAAATGGGTCTGGTATGCTCTGTGATACCTTCCTGCCTCAGGTCTCTTCAATCACAGCTGAATCTCTTTTATGAGGCTTAAGGGAAAGTCAAAGGTTATGTTCATTGCTTGCTTTTGTAAATATGTTACAGTTCATTTCATCTAGAATCTGGTTTTTTTTTTTCAGAGCTGGTTGTTGAGTCAGTTTATAGGTTCTGCTGTGATTTAAATCACTTAATATCCTGTCCTTATTTTTTTTCGGTAATGTTTCTTTTTCAAACATGAAGAACACTAGCATTCATGTAGATGTAGATTTTTAGAAGTACAGTGTGGTTTCATTGCACATCTAAAACTATGTTCTATTTCCTTTATAGATCTTGCAAAAAGGAAAAAAAAGTCATAATCCTAATCCACATTTAAAAAAAATGACGACATATTCAGGCTTCAGTAATAAATCAAATAATTCTTTCACTGTGTCATTTTTTAAAAAAATATACCAACTTTTATCAAATTCTTTTCCAACTCAAATGAAGCAGGAGGACAGGGAGGTATATTAGGGCAAACAACACTTATTTTGGATAAATGTATGACTGATACACTTTTCAATGTCTGAAAATCTTCGTGTTGTTGTGTTTGTGATTTTCTTCTCGCTCCTTCAGTACTTATCAGTAAATCAGAGATCAGACCTTTTGTAGACACCCATTAAATAACTGCAGATTAATCTTATCATCTTGGTTTTGGTGCAAATTTAATCATTTGAATAGGTCAGAAATTTTGTTTTCTTACTTCTGCTTTTGAGTAAAAATAATTTTCACAGTCTTTGTCAATCTGAACTCAAACATTTTGATTACAAAGCTGAAATACAACATGTTGCTTGTAATAAAGTACTGGTAATGAAGCCAGTAGAAGGAAACAATACCAGTCCACTTACCGGGAAGATCCCCAGTGGCTTCCCTCTGTGCCCTTGGGGCCACACACAGATGTGCTCTGCTACAATTTTGTCTCAATTTGTCACAACTGCTTGAAGGTCTTTGACTCTTGAGCCAAGTTCACAGGTTTATGGAGACATACTGAATTTCCCAGAGACAAAAATATAAAGTTGATGTTTTTGCTATTTGTAGGACAGAAGAAAGTGGTGCACTGGGAAGCGCCATAGGCTTGTGTGTAAGGTACTTACTAGGGTTTGTGGGGATGATCTAACCTTTGCATGCTTTGCTGGATTGATCTCTGAAGCTTAAATCAGGATCCTGTTTTATCTGCAGCTGAAGCTGACAGCTGGTGAAGGAGAATAAAAAACCTTTGGGGTTTTGGCCCATCATTAACTGCTTCGTAGTGAAAGCTTCTAAGCGTCTGAGCTTAAAAATGCAACGTGTGTCCTCCAGTAGTGCGTGTTTATTCTTGATTCGTACGTCTTTCATTTTCTTGCCAGAGGGGTAGGTGTATTTGCTGTGCTGGAGAAATATGACTAAACTTGGCCTGAAACTTAACAAATTATACACTCTTTGCTTATAATTATTAAATTACAGATTAGCAGATCTATCTTTAAATCAGCAGCGACCCTGAGACTCTGCTTTCTGCACTAGGAGATGACATGAGTAAGTGATGGAGCAGAAGGAGCAGAACTTATCACGCAGCTCTGAGGAGCCCATTCTCCCTCTTGTTCATCTATCAAAGGTCTAGTTCCCACTCAGGTCACTGTATGTTGCTGCAGCAGTCTTCCAGCTCCAACATCTTTTTCTATAAAACATTACATTTTCTCCTCTCTGCCCTCCCATATCAACTTTCGTATTCTATGGCTTGGTCAGCTTTTCTGCATCTTTTTCTTCTATGAAATGACATTGAGTTCCACTGATGTCCAGTGTTTTCTTCTTGTATAGTCAGAATAAATAGGAATTATGGCACCACTTGTACAGTGATTTGTAGTCCTGGGATTTCTCCGATACTTCACCAAATGAATGCATCCTCCTATTACATTTTCTATGCAATGTGTAGCTTTTCTATATGCAAAGGTTGCTGAATCCCTGTAAATTCCCACTGTGCAGCTGCAGACTACTGCATTGGTGCTGTAGACAAAGAATATTGCTATTTTGCTGGATGAATGTAACTCCATATTCCCCTGCAACTTGACTTGCTGACAATATCAAGACAAATTTCCTCTACATTTCATTATAGCTTTTTTTTTTCTTTTTCTGAGTGCTATCTGGCTTGCCCAGCCAACTTCCATCTGGAAATTTTTAATTGGGAAGAAGGAGGTGGTGAATCTTTCCTTTTAATTGCAACATGGCAGTAGAATAAAAATAGGATGTAAAATATGTTATATCTGCTAGGGTTGCTAAGGCTTAGAGTCTGGGTCTTCGTTTTCATCTGCTTTCTGAGCAATGAAAAGCAGAACTTGTACAGTCCTTTTTTTTCTTTTTTTAAAAAAAATAAAGTAATCACTAGAACATAGTGATGATAGCTCAAGAAAGAAGTGATGCCATTGAGGCTCCGTGCGGGCCAGTGCCCAATTACTGGGGGAGTAAGTCCAAAGAATAGCGGCAGAAGAACAGAACAATGAACGGCTCCCCACGTGCTCTGGTGGTACAGACAAGTCAATCCATCACGAGCACACAGCCGAGCATCTGGGAGATCCAGATGATAGACACTGTAGTTTGCCTGTATCAGCAGTAGTGTCTCTATTGTTGTATTTTAAAAGCGCTTTTCTAGCAAGGCCTAGGGCATGATTGAGATGCTTGTTACTGCAATTGCTCTGGCTCAATCAATCTTCATGTGTGATACAAGGCCAACCTGGTCTCGGGCTCTTTATCTGCTCCTTCTGCCTGCAATTTTTAAGAATGCACTTACTGACCTAGGAGCTAAAAAATATGTACTTACCACACCATGCAGAGAACACCTTTTAATTGTGATTCTAATTGCTCAATGCAAAAATATTTGGTTTAACTGACTAAATCCCAGTCAAACCTTCATCTTGGTATGTTTATGGCTGGTTTTTTTGCTAACATACATTCCTGTGGATTATTTTGCAAGCCATCCCGTGGGTGTGTTGAGCATCCAAGCATTGTTGCAAACAGTTACTGCAGATGTATAGCTGTAATTCAGGTGAATCATCATTCCCCTTGTTAAAGTTTTACAGCAAAATATTTGGCTAAATACAAATGGGAGAGGTCTATTTAGGGATCAGATTAAAAGCAAAGTTTGTCATGCGAGGAAGAAAATTGCCTTAGACATGCAGTTGATTTAAACTTAATAAGTGCACAGCTCGGCAGTACGTTTAAAAGTTAAATGTTGTTTCACTGTCACAATCCTCAGGGCCTGATTCACCGCCAATGTGTACCAACACCAGACCCGTGAATAGGATTTCTGTAGTAGAAAGCTGGTGTAAGTGATCATTTGCAGGAGCACAGTGTGTTTGAATCTCTGTTGCAAGTGGAGAAGGGTTAATGTGACCTCAGCTTCCATGGTCCTGCCCCAAGTAGCTGAAGGATGCATTGACTCGGAGCATCACTGCTGAGGCTCTGGAAACTCCAGCCATAAACAAACCCCACATTTGTTCCTGCAGACATCCAGCTGTCCCTTCTCAGTCCTGCACTAAAAATGTGCTTAAAAGTGCTTTGTCATCAGGAGATGCTTTAAGTAATTATTTTGAACTGAGATAAAACCCATCCGTGAAAAGTTGTATGTAAGCTGTGTGGTCAAGAAGGCAGGGGGCAAAAAATGTCCTGGCACAAATCTCATTTGATCTGGTGAATGCTCCTTGTCATCTTGGAAGTAGAAACAGAACAGGAAATTCAGCTGCCCGTACTATAGCACCTACGGGCTTCAGAAAATGCAGGAATGATGTGAGGAAGCAAAAAGATTCCTTAAACCTGAATTTCAGGTCTGGCAAATTGAACTGCTGAACTTGCTGCTTCTTCCCAGCCTGTGGCTGTTTTATTCTCATCCTTTTTTGTCAACACTTTTGCCATTTTCTTCCTGTCATTTGCTGCTTCATTGACCAAAATGCTCTCGTTCTGGTTTGGAGTGTTTATATATGCTCATGTCCATAATTGTAAATACCACTATCCTACAGTGCTCTCAGTTTGTTCAGAAATCAACCACGTAATTACTGGGTGCAGAAGGGTTGACAATATCATTCTCTGATGTGTTCAAAAAACTTTGTTGGCTTTTGGAGGAGAAGTGAAGCAACTGGAAGATCTTACAGCTCATGAACAGAGTTCTGTGTCCTTCTTTATTTTTATGACCTTAGAAAATTTGGACTTGTTTACTGGTCATACTGTAAGCCTTTGCCCCAGTTTCTTTCCCATGCCTCTATAAATGAAGAAAATTCTGCTAAAATATCACCTATGCTCAAGAAAATTTAGTAATGCATTGTGTCTAGAATAGATTTTTTTAAAGAATTATATTTCTCATGTAATAATACAACATTCAGCTCCTGTGACTACTTCCAGCAGAGGATTTCATAGATAAATTCCTTGTCTGTTGCCACCAAAATTGTTTGAGGAAAAGGTTATCCCCATTCTGCAGAGCGAGGAACTGAAAGAGGAGACAATGAGAGCCTTGGCACCCAGCTGGAAAAGTAACCTTTGGGAGGGACTTGTGCCTGAAGCACAGACACCCTGTTCATCACAGCTAAACCAGGAGGGTCTCTGCAGTAGGAACCGCGCTGTTGGGGTTCGTGTCTGTGGCTGGCTTGCTGCTCCCATAGAAAATCCTGACTGGTGGCATCGTTCCTTACAATACCTTATCTTTAGGTGCTTTATTGAAAACACGGAGTAGCAGATAGCTTCCGTTGGTATCTATCTGCGTAATGCATTTCAGAGAACTGTTATTGCCGAATACCTTTGAGAGATGGAGCCACAAATTAGAAGTAGGCAGAAAGTTTTCTATACAGCCCTGAATCAGTGCTTCAGGCACCAGAGGGACTGAGGTTTCAAATGTGACTTCATGTTAAAGTCCTGGCTTCAGCACATGCTGCTGGTTTGTGTTTTGTTCGTTTGTTTGTGGGGTTTTTTTTGTTTGTTTTGTTTTGTTTTTTCCTTTTCAGTCTCTTGAGGCGCATTGCACTGGGCACCGAGGCCAGCCATCATCTCAGAGATCTCACTCCAAACACCAAGTGACCAACACTAAGTTTATATAGTGTTCAGTGATGTGGTGGCTGATGCTCCCTTTTTGGATGTACTTTCTGTACGTACAGATAGTAAGTGGTGAGTACTGCCATAAAGAAACCCCATTGTTAACCAAGAAAGTTAAATAACTTGCCCAAGGACACACTTTGAAGGGGCTGGTTCCACCCAGGTGGATTTTTGTGGTGCACCACTGAAAGCAGTACAATTTACCACAAGCAGAAGCGATCACCTGTGCCATCTCTCGGCAATGCGCTACACAAGGCAAGATTTCTGTATTAAGCAGAATAGATCCTGACTGCTTTGTTTCAAGGGATTAGAAATTAGTTCAGACTGAAATGGGAATAGGTAGAAGCAAAACTTACTCCCAACCTTTACTGTATTTCTCTTTTGCTGTACTGAGACTCTACAGTTGTGATATCATGAAGACAATTTTAGACTCTTTTGTAGTCAAGAATACAATAAGTTATGTTTTACCTGTCCGTCTCTGGAGAAGAAAAGCTTTAATTAAGCCTTACTTTAATTATGTCCCATCTACACAGTACCTAAATGCATTATGAGAGTGCGACATTTGCTATCTGCCTGCCTTCTGGGAAGGTTTAGATGCTGAATCATCTGATACTGTATAAAGTTCCAAGTGCTATTATTAAAAAAAGTATGTGAAACAAGATTCTTAATATATGCACTCATAATTATTGTTAAGTAGTGGTGAAAACCTGAGTGATTAAAGTATTATCTGGAACTTTCTTCTGAAATAATAGAATTTTGTGTTCATATAGAAATTCCGCAAGTGGTGGTCCTGATCTGCTGGTCTGGCTTTTCTAGAGGTCCTCAATTTCCTGTGCTAAGTATCAATTAGTCTTCCTCAACCTAACTATTCACTTAATAGAAATTTAAGTTGATGAAGGTAATAGGAATGAGCAGCCACGGACTTCTCTGTGTCGCCCCTGACCTCTGTAACTTAATCCTCAGTGAGAAGTCCTAGAATAGTAGTAGATATTTTAAATATTTTTGAATATCTGCAGTGGGGTGTTAGATGTTATCTATGAGGGAAGACTGACACATTGATACTTTTTCTCTGTATATAACTTTTCTATATTCTTTTATATTTATTTTCAAGTTGTCTTAGCTTGACATGTGAATCTGCTTGGTTCTAAGGTAAGCCAGCATGCAGCAACTGAAAATGACATTTGTCTTAATGCATCAAAGTAAATATTGTTCACTTGAAGATGACACATCTCTCCAGGGCAGCAGACGGACTCCCCTGATGGTGAATGTGCATCCATGCAGGATGCATAATTTGGATTGGTTTTGCTCCACCCCTGTTTACTTTTGCCCTCCGGCCAGTTCTGTTGTCCAGACCTGTCTGTAGCCAGTTGCATGATCCCACAGCCTTTGGTCTCTCCTGCACACGCCTGTCTTCTGCCTTGAAAACTTGAACTCTCAGACCATGCCCTTGCAAAACGGTCTGAAGTTTTTCATATTGACGATGTTTGGTCTTATTTTCCTCTTCATGTACAGACTACTACCTTCTCTGACAGCAGTGATTCGCATATGATTCCAGCAATTCTGAACACAAACTCGTATTTAAAATATCTTTTCCCTTTTCAAGTGATATGATGCAACAAGAAAATGATAATATTTTGCAGGGAAAAATTGAGAAGTGATGATAAGAAGTCCATGGACACTCATAATAAGCTTCCAAATTGATGTTAATGCTAAGTAATGTGACTTTGTGCCTAGCCAGATTTGCCAGGAGTATGAATTTTGCCTTGGACATGAACTAATTGTTATTTTTTGAAAAATCTTTTCCATCTTTAGCACTGTTTGGGGCCCACTTAGAAGAATGTAATAATGCTGCAAGTACCTTGTCACAGGACTGTGTGTAGCAGATAAGAGACCAACAATGTGTGCATCTTAGCTTGAGGAACTGATCTGTCAAAGGGTGTCTGTCATCTCAGCTCTTGGTATTTCCGTAACATGCCCTGTGTTCCAGTTCCAGAGATTTTGTTCCTTCAAAGGAGGTACAGACAGATGACATTTGAACTCCCAGCAGACTGATGACATGGAAGCATTTCTGAGTGCTTCTTACTGCGAAGCAGGGGGTTGGTTTCTACCATCCCCAAATCTCTTGCTGTTGCTCTCAAGAAGGTGAGGTGTTAATGCACAAGGAAGATGTTTTTCTCCCTCACCCATTCCACTACTGCACAGTATCAAGGTCTTGTAGTCAAGTCACCACCATCTAAAAAAGATCAGGTATCTTTTGTATACATTCTTTTGTTTACGAGGCCTCAACTTTGCTATTTGGAAGCATAAGGCACATTGATAACTGGACATCTTGCTTTCGTTAAGCCCTGTTTCCACTGGAGATACGTCAACATGAGTGCAGTGCAATGCAGCAGGAGTGGTGCAGTGGGGCACAGTTGTGCCCAGGACCTGGTATCCATGCTGTGAGCTTCAAGGTCTTTTAATACGGTCTTCATGAAGAAACACCCCATATTTATGTAGGGCTGAACTGGATGTAATACCTTCAAAGAAGAGAGAAAGGGATGCAGAACCAGATTTCAAAAGAGGGTCAGTGAAGGAAATGTATTTTCATAAATATACATCCTTTCCCATAGATTATATTAATAGCATGATGGAGTTGTGCGTGTGCTATGACACCTTTTAGGTGATGCTTAGGAACATATTATAGGCCAGTGGATCTTAAGTCTGCTGTTAACCTACATTTGCCTGCCAACATCTGGAAATCTTGCAATATATAGAAGGAAGATGAGGCAGAAAGTGAATGTAAAATATTCAGAGGTGATCCCACTTGGTGAACACTGTCCTCTGCTTTCCTTCCGCCTGCCCACCTCAGTTAGGACCAAGGAGAGTCTGGTCATCCAATTACTTCCCTTCACAGTGTTTCACATGGGCAATCTCCTCATTGAAGAAAAATAATTGAGTGGTCGGTGTTCTCACCTAGTTTTTAAAAGCCTGCAATAAGCCTAATGTTAATAACTCCACCTCCTGGTTTCTGGCATACCGGCTAGTTGACATATTCTTTCAAGTGTCCTCTTCAGAGACATCGTTCTTCTTGTCTTTTGTCATATGTTTCACTAGGACTCTGCTGGGCTGCTATTTTAACAAATCCTACACACTTGCATTATATCCCACTCACCTCCTTCATTTTTAACCAGATATCAGTTACACTAATAGCCATATTTACCTCCTGAAGATGGTTCTGTTAGACTAGAAATTGGTTCATTGATGCATAGCATTTGTGTAAGAGAAAAACAGCTTTTCATTCACTGTGGGGTTTCTCCTTTGCCATAGTTCGTTTTTCCGTGTGTGTACTACTGTAATGTTTTGGTGGTTCTTTCTCTCGTCCAGCTGAATGCCAACAGCAGTTAGGGAAGGAAGACAGCAAAGAATTGCCATTAGGCATGGTGGAAGTATTCTTTACTGCTTGATGTCTCTGCTGTTGAAGGATTGATTATCTTTCCTTTGATAGCACCCATATTTCTCTCTCTGCCCTTTTTTATTAGTTTCTGAAATTTCAAAGTAATGTTTTTCCTCTTCACTGTGCTTAGGGCTATTAACTGTCTTAATAGCAAATGTTTCATATGCTTAAGTTTTGTCAATGCAAGGGTTTTCTTGCGGAACTGCTACCAGAAAATCAGTTTAGTGTACAGCTTTTCTGAGGCTTATTGTGGCTGTGACTCGAATCTCACATGAGGTTTGAGAATAAATCAGTTCTCCTCTTTTGAAAATCACACCGCTACCATTTCTTTGGAAACATTTGCCAGTGTTTCACATTTAAATAATTGTGAAGATAGATATTGAAGCTAAATAATGGCCAATTGTCTTCAGCGTCCCGTAACAATCAATGGCACATCGAGGCTTCATGGCTGTCATCAGGCAGCCCATGACAACGCAGGGGATTCCCAGTGGCAGCATGAATAGAGCACTGACCTTTCTCTTCCCAAAGTTTGCTGCTCGCCCCTCGGCAGAGGCCGGCGGGCAGGAGCGGGCTGTCACACAGCCTGCCGTTTGCCCTCCTGTCTAGAACGTCTCTTCATTTGCCACCCAGTTCATGCTGATACTTCCCTGCATATTTACACTGCAGTGCTTGTATCAGGAAGATTTTTTTTTAAAAAAAAGCATAAAGCCACATAGAAAAAAGCGTAAAGTTTTCAGTGATGCATGAGTAAGGATTCAAATATGGTGTCTTTTGGTTGCTTCTAATGATCTAGGATTTTCTTTTCATTTATAGCTGAGGTCACAAATAATTCTGCAATTCTTCTCTTCTTCTCCCATCCGTATCACCTTTTGTACTCAGTGGGAGTTTTGTCATCTGTTTTGGTAGGCTACAGATGAGATAAAGGTGAGCGGCTCTCTAATCTTCTGTTTCTGCGTGGATGATGGTGAAAGAATTCTGGATTTCAGCCTCTGCTTCTGTTTCCTTTGGCTTTCAAAGGTCTAAGATGCTTCCTGATGCTTTTCAGCTGTTACCCTGAGTCAGCTCTGATCTGGGTTGTAGCCACAAGTGTCTCTACGTGGGACAATTATAAATGCATGACCTAATGAAGGAAAGCACTGAAGATCTGTGTTCATGACCCAGCTTGGTCATAGGCATTGTGCCTTCAAAAGAAAGAAGGCAAGAATATTTCTGTATGTCCTGACTATATTTGAGGATGAAATACATTAAGTGAGTGTGATACACTTGGGTTACCATAATGATGCAGACAGAGTCTGGACAGCTGCTTGGCCCTCTCTCAGTGAACTATTGTAAGGTGGTTAAAAGGTAACAAATGTTTTGGCTTCTCATAATTTAGCACCTGCTTTGGCCATTTCTGTGTGGTTTGTTCTCTTTTTTTTTTTAAATGGTACATCCAGTAAGTTCTCCTAAGACCTCAGTACCCATAGGGTTTCCAGCTTTCCACTTATTCTGAGTATAAGCCAGTTACCTATGGAAATTTCCAGAGTTGGATGGAGTCAAATTATTAAAATGTGCAGCTCTTCTATAGTATAATGGTCTCTCTCTGTGGCATTAATCCTTCTCCTTTTCATACAATGCACTTGAAATGCTGCTTTTCTCTGTAGGTGGCAAGTATTGTCATAACTTCACTTCAAGAACTATTCACCTCTTAAATGTAGAAAACAGTTCTCATTGTACTTCAGCTAGAGAATAATCCCTTTTCTTTCACTCCTTCATCCTCCGTGGTACACTGATGATGAGTGAACTCTCAAGCAGTTACAATTTCACAGGAGCTTTCATGGATTGTGGAGCTCTGGGGTTTTGAGATACCATGCGTTCAATCAGCATCACTTGGAATGTGTCTCTGTTTTTAAATCTGACTTGTTAATGTCACTACATTCATCCTAAATATTGCATTTTATGGTGTGAATTCTTCTGCTTCTCTCCTTAATGCCTTCTCATTCTTTTTTTCTGAGCAGCTGTTGGTAGCTCTCCCTGCTGCTGTCAACTCTTAAACCTCTGCATTACAAACTGCAGGGCAGGGTGAACTTAGTACATGAAATTAAGGCTCTGCAAAGTTGGCTTACACTACACATTAGGAACTCCGAAGTAAAGAGAAATGGAAAAACGACCCATTCCTAATGTAATGTGCTAAACTTAGTTCATACTTTGATCCGTGAATAACTGGCAAGTTAGAAGCTTTTAACATAATATTATGTACAAAAATCCAGCTGGTAACATTCTTGATGTGCTGCAAGTATAGAAACAATAAAACCAGTGTTAGGGCCACATCGCTGTTTAGACCAGACAGAGAAAAACCACAAGAAAGGCCTCTTTCTGGAAACACAATGATGTTTGAAAACTGATCCTGGGTGCTGTAAATCGGCAGACCGCTCTGTAAATTTATCAGCTGGTAATACATACTGCTCTTCGTATAAGCAAAACTTTAGCAGAGAATCATTAATTACATCACCACACCTATCTAATAGAGTTCACTGTAGTTATGTAGGAGTCGATGGTATTCAAGCAGTTTCTTTTGATGAAGTAATCGGGCTGCTTCTGGGGCCTGTTTCAGCTGCTGGGGGCGTGCTTCAAATGTAAATGACTGCCAAATGGATTCCTTCTAAATTCCAGCCAATTAAAATACATTTAAAGTGCAGCTGGTGGAGAGCAAAAGGCTTATAATTGCATAAGAAACGTTTGGGCATGAAACGAATCCCTGAAGTTTGGTGAACGAAGATTATTAAATAATGCATTTCTGTAGAAGTAAAGCAATCAAAGGGCTTTCCGAAAGTGCAGTCAGAAGCAAAGATGACACTTTTACCACCACCTTAAAAGAGACAAAGCGGGAGTGTGTTTGTCAGGGTGTCAGTTTTCCACCCTTGGCTCTTTAAACCATGCAAGTTTGGCAGCCTGCCCTATGTGGTGCTGCATACAAATATTGACAGAACAGTGTGGCATTTGTTAAACCCCTTCTTGGGAAGCAAATGATTAAAACTCTGAAGGAAGATCTGAGAACTTCAGACATTATATTTTTTCTCAGTAGCACTATAATATTTACAGAATGAAACAGAAAATAGTGAATGGGGTGTAATGAATGACCTTCCTTTTCTGCTTTGCCTTGTAAGTAAGGAAAGATTTTTTTTTTGTTTCGTGCTCTGAATGTTATTATTAAGGAGTTTTACGGTTGGTAGCACTGAAAGATGCCATTAACACTTTTGATTTAACCTCATGTTTTGGGAAAAAGCTCAGCTGATAAAACAGACCATGTAAATACGTGAAAGACATTAGCCAGGAAGTAGCTGTGTGCGGTCACTGCGGATGCTGCGCCCGATGGATGCACAAACCTTTACAGACATTTTAATTCACAACTGCATTTGAATGTCGGTACTTTCCAGGCATGTTGCAGTCATGCCTGCATCTGCCTGAAAGGGAGATTACGAATCTTTCTTCTTTTAATGTACCTTTGTAGAACTTAATCTATTTAGTAGATCATTTTGCTGATTTTAGAAATGGAAACAAGCATTTTCATAGGCAGCTCAGAGTGGGTTTTTATCTGTGTAATATTTTATCTGAGAATACTGTCTTTACCCATTTGGTATTAAACAAACAATTGAAATTAGGGGAATGAAAAGTGTTTCCTATGTTATCTCAGGTTTTTCTTAATTCTATCAGGCAGTAATAAATGAAAGCAGAAAAATACCTTCCAGAATTAACAAGTAGAGGTTTCTACCTGTTGTTATATCTTATTATATGAAATTAATATGAAATACTTTGAAATCCCCGATTTCTTCCTATTCCAGCATATCATGGTCAGTCTGTCTGTTTTGGCTTCCCTTTTGTTAACTAAGACTAAAGACTCCTGCAAATTTCATAGCAACAGATCATATTGCAGCAGTAGGGGTTCAGTTAAATGTGCCTTGTTAATTGTTAAAGTGTAAGTAGCACCGAGCATGTGCCAAAGGGAGGCTCATAAGAAATGAGGTTATTGCCAAAATTGATGTCAAATTATAAAATCAAATTTTAAAGGTATTTGTCAAGAAACAAACATGAATACACATATACTATGAAACTAGCTGTAATGCAGTTAAAAACAAGAAAATTAAAGAGAATCAATACTAAAAATCTCTAAATTGAGGGGTTTGGTTTCTTTTTCAAATACTCTTATTGATAGGAAATTATTCACAGAGGGAAATCTATTGAATAGATTGAACCTACTTTGTTTGGCTAAGTCCTGCTCATCACTAGCCACGGTTACAAAATTAGGGTCAATGTGTGTTTAATTGCAATTATTATTATAGAAATAGATATGTTTGCATGTTTATGAAATACATAGTATATATAAAATAATAAAATATAATGTACATACATTATCTTTGGAAGCACCTGGTCTATAACAGCATTAGAGTTTTGATAGAAGCAGTAGGAGTAGAGAAGAGGGCAATGAATAAGTAGCTGTTCATAAGGGAGTGGGATAGACCCAAACAGCTAAGACTGCCATAGTTTGGTAATACTTATAGAAATTTCTTTTATATTTGTCTGACTTCTCCTAAGCTAGCAGTTTATTAAATTTTTGAGGTCTGCAGAAGAACAGTGTAATATAAGTAAGTTTTTATAACAAAACACCAAATAACCCCTTTCTAAAGTTGCTAAGTGAGGAAGCTGATAACCGAGTGTTGACCCACCAAAAAGCAGGCAGTTAGTAGTCTTTTTTTTGATGGAACCTTGGGGCTAACAATGACAAAAGTTGTTTCAGACTAAACCTCTGTCTTAAACAGGCTTGACTCACTATAAATCAAAAGATTAATCTAGCTCCTCCTGCATAATAACATTTTTCATGTCATTTCCTTTTCCTCTATGCATATGTGCAATGATGGATGTATCTCCTAGGTCCAGTGATTCATCTAATATACCAGTTACCTTAAGGAAAGCAAGAGAGGTGCTTAGAAAGCCTAAAACCAGCAGGTGAAGAGGGTGTATTGGCACTTCTGAATTTCCTTCTCATCTCATCGTACTTTGGCTGGGGTTTATCTGGTTGCAAGCCATACGAAACTTGCCAAACTGCAGCGGACTTCTGCACAGGTGCGGAGGAAATGCTTGGGGAACACTTCAAAATTTTTAGGTGTCCCCAGGGTTAAATATCCTTTAGAAAGGTGGCCTTCTGGATTGTTTCCTGGCATATTAGCCCTTAAATTCTGCCAAAACACAGGCAGGTTTCTATTGGGCTTTTCCCCAGAATGACTTGCTGAGAAGTTGTACAACTTTGGTGTGTCTCCATGGGGAAAATTACATAAGTCCAACCGAAGGGTCAGCATAATTTATAACAGCAAACAGATGAGAACTTTCCTGCAGTTTCCCCCTGGGTGGTATTACTCCGTGATTCTGCTACAGTAAAAGTGACTACTACTTAATGTCTTTGGCAGGTCAAACTCTCAAATCTTTGGGTATCTGAATATATACCCTCCTTTATTAAAAGACTCACATGGAGTCTGTAATAGTTATACTGCCCGTAGGACTAGAGAATGGCTGTTCTGCTGGTTTCCTGAAATGCAAAGTGCTCTTTGGTTTCTACATTAAAACATCAATTAACATTAGGTAGGATTTATTGTTTCTTCTCTTGTAGTTTTCCTTATGCTCTAGAGAACTCTGGAAGACAGAACCTGGGCCCATACTTGTGGGAAGTGGTACAGCAGCAAGGGGATGCCAAGCTAATTAGTGGGTAAAGACCAAAGTTTCACCCAACCTGTAGCCTAGCTGGTCACAGAACTTCTACCTGGCCAGAAGGGGGATTTTTCCTGCATGTGTGGTATTCTCCAGTAGCTGCGAGGATAGAGGCCTCTGCTTTTTACGTTGTGCTGCAGTCAAATCCTTGATAATGACGCACGTATGGTGTTCAGGTCCAACTGAAGGTATTGGCCTAAGGGAGCTGTTGCCCCGTGTCAGCCCTGATAACTGTGGTGTTTGGCACAGATTTCTGTGGCAGGAGCTGCATGACCTTTGTTTCCTTACCACCATGGTCTCTGGAGCTGGGCCTGAGGTCCACAGTCCTCCTGGCACAGGGACACAAGGACAGAGAGACGCTGGATGCAATGGGGTTCTGTGTAGGAGCGTGTTAGCCTGGAGTGCTTTTGGTGCATGTTTCACAGTTCCTGCCTGAAGTCATTATCACTCAAGCACACTTGGTCTGTTCTCAAATGTGGGGCAGTAGCGTACTGCTCACCTTGAGCTGGGATTTGAATGTTGGCTCTTTGCCTCTCAAAGGGCAATGGTCTAACGGGCTTTATAGGGATTTGCCAAACAGCGGAAATCTCGAGTTGCCACTGCTCTCTGCCCCAGTGATAATGACACCTGGCCATGCTGATACAGAACTGGTGCCTGGACCCTACTCCCAAGACACGTAAGGGTGAGGAAATCTTGGGGGAAGCAGGAGAAACGAAAATGTGATTGTGGCAGAGAGTAAAGGGAAGTGAGATCCTCGAGAGCCTTTTCCATGCATGTACTGTAAGAACACAAATGTTTCCGTAAAAAACGGATCTTCAGCTGTGAATATCTGACATGCTATTAGGTGGATTATGCAGGGTCAGATAAATGAAAGAAATAAGCAAGTATACGCTTGATTTTTGCATTCATTTCTGTTAACTGGAATTATGTTACCTGTATTTTGAATTTTGCAAATGAGTTCTTCATTTTACCTTTAGTCTTACCACACTCGGATTCCAATAATTTCAGAGTAATTGGTAAACATGATGACAGCCTTTCCCAATAAGCATGGTGAACACTAAATTTCCATGACCATTCCAGGGTCCTGGAAAGCTCTGATAGGACCTGTTGGCCTGAATCTTGAAAGGTAATTGCATGGTTCTGCATGGGCTGGTTTGGGTGATGTCTTCCATTGATCTGCGCTAGCCAGATAAATATCACTGCAGCAACACGAGGCATGGCGGTGGAGACATCTTTTGAGACTTCAGAGTTACGAGGGAGTTTAGGATGATGTTCAGAGCATGAACAACTTGGAACAAACTATCTTAAAAAAAGCCAAAAGGATAGTGCTTGTTTTCCAGACTAAAAGTGAAAATTGCTGATGTTGATTACAAAGTAGAATTTGTCTTTTACACCAGATTTGTGTCTGATAGTGAGCTGTGGTCTGAAAGCAAGTGCAACTGCTGCACTGTGTATTTATAGAGAGATTGCTGGAAGAAATTGCAATAGTATTGGCCTTTCTTTAGCTTCATCAAACAGGAAGTTTTGGTCCTCAGTGAGGTGACCAATTCTTTCATCATTCTTCTCTGACTAGTAATTTACTTGAAAAAGACAAGAAAAGATCATTCTATGTCCCTAGCTGGGGGTATCATAAAACCACACCGTGGATTGCTGTTGCACTTTGGGCATGTTTCCTAGTACAAAATAAAGCCTCCTGGGGATAAATTCTGGGAGTTTTGGTTTTGTGGGATTTTTAGAAATAATTTTTCCATCTTGTTCGGTCAGTCATTGATTTGCTTAGTATTTTCTATGGATCACATGTGGGAAAGTTGATGGACAAGTTGTTGGCAGGACAGATAATTATTACCAAACATAGAAGTTGTGTAATATGTAGGGGAAGAGAAGAAATATTACTCTCTCTAACATGGTTAGTGGAAAACCTAAATGAAAGAGTAATGTATGCCAGATGTGTATATCACAAGGAGTGTAATTTTGGTAGGAATGATTTTCAGTAGGAAATAATAGAAGGTAAGTCAGGCAAATCAGAATGTGTTGCAGGTGATCTCTTACTGGCAGGGCTGTGTGAGCACTTGTTAGTATTTGTGGAGCTGGTGCTTTGGTAAACTTCTTTGTTCTTCATGGTACAGTTTTACATCGCAAGATAAGGGGGGAGATGAATAGTCATTGACTACACGATGACAAATAATCGATAGTCAACGACAAAGCACAAACTTAGAGCTATATTTTAATTACCCATAGTACAGGACTGGCAAGACTGGTTCAGGTTGTGCCTCAAAATCTGGAAGCTGCGAGAGCTCTGGCAGCCCTGCCTCTGCAGAACTTCACCACAGCGGTGAATCTAGTTCTTGATCTATAGGCTTTAAAGGGATCATTTCAAACCTCACCTATGGATAAACTCAGAAGATTAACCTTCTCAAAGTTGCTTACGCAGTTTGTTGGTGGCAGAACAGGCAACTCCCCAGCCCCTCACCTAAGCAATAAAACCACTGCATACAGTGAAGATGCTGACGATCTTTTCCTCTACAGAAAGCAGTTCAAAAGAAAACAGTATTATAGTTACCCAGAGTTGGACAGTTCAGGGCAGTAGTCCGGAACTTTAATCTTGTTGCGGTAACTAGAGTTGATAAATGAGGACATCACACTTAAATGAGATTTTAAGGCCTTGGTAATCATTGCGGGGAGCTGTGGTTCACAAAATGGATCCTGAGCCTTAATGGAATTGTTTCAGACATACACCCTGCCGGCAGGACCAAAGTCATTTCCCTGTCCAAAGTCAAGGAGTTGTCTCCTTCCCGTCTTCTGTGGTAGGAACCACTAAGCAGGAATTTGGGTAATTTTTATATGACTTTTGTGGTAGCCCACATGTTTTATATGAACTCCTAGTCACGCCAGCCCAGGAGAACCCCGCCTGGATAGGCAGCCAGCCTCAGCACTGTGGGCTTTGTTTCTGGAGGGTTAGGCTGTGTCTCTAGACACCGATTTGTATAAATGGGATTGCTCCAAGGAAGGAACTGCCTTGATTTCCTTCATTTGTTGGAAGACAAGTAATTTACTTCTGTTTTCCAGCCTCTCACCCACACTGGCTCAGTTTTGTGGCTGCTCCTAAAGGAAAAGCCAATTCTTTATTCTTTCCAAATCACCCTTCCAGATAAAATAACAGTAGCTGTGTAGTTCCTACTTTTTCCGCTCCATCCCATCTATACCCGTGGGGGATATTTGCAGACAATATCAAAATAATACCTGTATTTATAGTCTTCCTTTTTATTTTATTTATTTTTTTTTCAGCCTAGAAAGGCTGTGTACAGTTAAAAAAGAAACTGACCCACTGCAAAAGGTTGTGAGGGACAACATGCATTCCTGGAACCACATTCACATTCAATGCAAGGCTTTTAACTTGGGCAACACCCTGACATTGCAATATGCAAGGAACAACTACTGCTATGCTTGTTAATACTGGTTATTTTTTAAAAATTAGTTTATACCTCCTTGATGCTCCTGTGGAGAAACACAGAGCTGATTTCTTTTTCTTTTGCTATTTTTGTTGCTAACACCTTACTTTCAATATTGCCATGCATATTTGTCTTCTGAGAAATGCACAAATTGTTATGCACTCTTGTAGCGAAGGGATATATGTCACAAAGAATATTTAGGTGTAAAATGTCACGGTTTACCCAATCCCGTAGAGACCAACACAACCCTACTTTCCTTGGCAATGTGAATGCTGGGCTGGGCCAGCGCTGTGCTGGGAGGCCAAAGGGGTTGCCGGGGCTGCGCAGGGAGCAGAGCCGGAGCTCAGACACGCTCCCCGCTCCAACGCGGTGCTGCGGGGCCCTCTTTGCACGGGGGGATGTGCATTTACAGCTGTTCTATGAAATAAGCTCTTGTAAAGTGCTTTCCGATTGCCTGGTCGACGTGCCTGATGCAAGCGTCGCGTATCGGTATCGACAGTAAAAACCAAAAG
This sequence comes from Pampusana beccarii, assembly GCA_013399365.1. Classification (NCBI taxonomy): domain Eukaryota; kingdom Metazoa; phylum Chordata; class Aves; order Columbiformes; family Columbidae; genus Pampusana; species Pampusana beccarii. Next base: position 1,077,435 of record VWYH01006325.1, on the reverse strand, counting down.
AATATTTTATTGACTAGCTCTCAACGACAGAGCTGTGTGAGAACAGAAAGCAAGTCCCCTGTACTGCTGTTGGTCCCCTCAGGAGACTCTGATAGAGTGCCAAAACAGAGTAATTTTGAAACTAAATATTTGTAAATGGATTCTTTGTTCATTTAAAGGAGATAGAGAGGAGAGTATAGAGGCTTCTCTGGGGAATGTCGTGGCTTTGTTGTGCAACACAAAGACCGTGTTTGAATCAAGATGTGGGTACTTCTGACAAGATCTTTTCTAGCAATGTGAGGCATGCACTACAATTTCTCCAGAACCCAATTTATAACCCTGAAGTTTGTATTAGCTCTTTAAGATTGCCTTCCATCTCTTCTGAGCTAACCTCCCCTCCCTCACGGCGGATCTGTTAGTGGAGGTGTTTCTTCCATTGATTACAAAGAATTTCACACAGGTTGTACTGTGAGCAAAGACTCATTTTCTTCAATGGTCAAACTGTTGATCTTTCTGCAAGGCAGCAGGCTGACCTGTGTGCCAGAACATTTAATTGGTGGGATTTTTTCCCCCCTACAAAGCTATTTCCTTCATACACAAGAGAAACAGAAAATAAGAAGGGGAAGGAGGGAAAAGAGCAGAGCAAACATGAGGAAATACTTTATTTTTTATCTTTGGAATGGATCCTCAGATGGGATTTATTGCGATAGCTTGCTTGCTGAGCCTCAATGCAGCTGTGACAATTGGTGTCATCCAAGAACGTGCTTTATTGAAAGATTGAGGTGGCTTTAGAGAGTAACTTATTCTTCAGTATGATTTAAGACACCAGAATCTAGGTGCAGCTTCAGTTGGACTTCGTTAGTACTGAGAGGATCCAGCTTCACACAGCAGGTGTTGGGCAGCACAAGAACTGTGCTGATGCTCCAGGTGCTTGGTTCGTGTCTGACCCCTCAGCCCATTGCATTCATCCCAACCTCGCTGCTGCTTCTGCTGCCGCCTGCACCAACATTTTGATGGTCAGAATGAACAAAGTTGGAAAAAAAATGGCTCCAGATCTTCATAATTAATTAATTGTGCTTTGACAACCACAATATCACCATTCCTCTGGCTGTGAAGCTCTTAACTAATTTTCTTCAACACAATGACAGTCCTTGTCATAGAAGTTCTTCAAAAGATGAGCATGGTCCTGCTTTTTGACAGTTGCACAGCTTATATTCTTTGAGCTAGCATAATCTTTACTGATTGTATGGAGCTGCTGCTCTGTACATCCCATAGAGCAGCGGCTTGCGGAACACCTGCTGAAGGCTGAGTCAACAGCATAGTTTGTCTTTTGTTAAGTGTTCTTCTTAATAAAGAGAAGGGAATAAAAAATCATTTTGTGCGACGTTGCTCACTGGGCAGGCAGCTGCATAACACATTCTGCTCTGAAATCCTGCTGATGCTCGGCAGCGAGCACATAGCTTCTGCATTTGGTCTTAAATGACCCTCTGCAGTGAGACTAAGTTCGTCAAAGGTTTTAGTAGTTTTGCTTTTAGATGATGACAGTAACGATGTCCAGGATGGGGAAGAAATACTGCTGCTGACTTTTGTGCGATCAGGATTCCACCACAAGCTAAAGACCAATAGCAGTTTGAAAGGATGGCTGCACAAAATGGTTTTGGCCATTGAAGAGGATTGCTTGAACTGACATGATCCAGGAATAACTATATTGAGAACAGTCTGCTGAGACATCATGGACCATTTTATTTTATGCACAGGAGGTGCAGGCTTCAAGCCCCTGGCAAATGCTGTCACAGGTCTCAGTAGGGTCATTTTGCTGCTTTGCTAGAGAGGAAACAATAAAATAATTATTCAGGAAAAATATTTGAGAGCTTGAAACACTTTTTCATTATGTACATCAGAGCCAGAACTTGGCAAACAATAAACAATGGGAAAGTTTGTCTCAGTAACACAACTTAGCAGAATAAAAAAGCTGGAATTCTTTCAACAAAGTCTATTCTCTTCTTCTGATATTATGAAAACTGATGTCACTTGTAATTCCTCATGAAAGAAAAAATCCCTACAGTTTGCAGTACATCAATGCGGTCATTTTTTCCTCTGACTAATCTATAAAAAGATATTGTATACAAATGTTATTTTCTCTGCCAGAAATGCATTCCTGGAACATAATAAAGGCTTTTCTGTTGTTGTTCAGTAATTTGGATAATAGTTTCTCCGTGAAGTTTCATAACATTTATTTACTACCATAAATGATTGGACCAAGTGGTTTCAGCAGTCAGAACTGGAATCCCTCTGCAATAAACATGCTTACTCAATTAATTTTATAAATATTATGCCTAAAATAATTTCAAATGACAACTTTATGTGAGTCACATAACATGAATATAAAATAAATCTGTAGAGCACAGGAAATTTTCATGCAAGAGGCATCAGCTGTGTATTTCTTCTTTGGATCAATTGGAGTGCAGTAGTTGTGGCCAACAGCACTTTTTTGCTTTGCATTTGTGGTGCCTCCAGAGTTTCTCTTCCCACAGAACGAGGAGTCAAGTTTCTGAAAAGTCTCCCCAGACTGCTGGGAGGCAAAGCCCACACCTGAATTTCCTGGCCCAGCAGCAGCAGCTGGGTGAAGTCTCCCCCTTTCTGCAGGGTCTTGCACACGTTCTGCTGTTGTAGCGCGCGGTTTTCCACCGGCGTGGCTCTGCACAGCGCCCCGGCCGCATCCCAGGCACGGCTGCTGGGCAGCGCTGCCTGGGGGCACTCCCAGAACAGCGGGAAATGGCATTTTGCTGTCGCCCTGCGCTCAGCCCAGTCGGTTAAGGTGTCGTGGAGATGAATTTGAGGGGACTGTTCCTCTCATATGGTTTGGGAAGTGTCGGAAAGAGGAGAGGTGCAACTTGGCTTACTGTGTAAAAGATATTGTGCTGGGTAGCATGAAGCTGAGGGTCTGATATTAGCAAGACTGACATCTTTTGAGTTGGAATCCGAATTTACACAGCCAGCCTTTGGGTGAAGCACATGTGACCCAGTTTGTGTGTATCCGCTGTAATTGCTGTTTACAGGGATACTGCAGCTTTGCTTTGCTAGTCCTCATTTGTGTATAACCCCCTGGGAAGATGGTGGGATAATGAGTAATGCTGTGCCCTCTTGTCTTTACTCACATAATTGCAAGGAAATCAATCGGAGCTCATCCTGTCTCTCACTCCTGTCATGTATTGCTCAAGAAAAGCATTTCTGCTGTCAGTCTAGCTGAAATTCTCCTTCCTTTTTGATTTACTCTGCTTCCTTGGCATCTTGCCTTCATACGCTGGTTGTGGTTTATATTGCTGTCACTGCATGCAGTAATAATCACTGAAGGTGACCAGAACAGTGTAAATTACGGTATTGAAATTAAAGATGATGCCTGCCTTTTCTTTTTTCTTTTTTTTTTTTAGGGTGGGTGTTGTATCCCACTATTTTCTGGTGGCACTCATTTCATCTGGAAGATGAATCAGTTGCTGACGGATTTAAGTCTTGATTTTTTTTTTTCAGAGAGGTACTAAGCATCACCCTCCTTCAATCAAATGGAGTTTGAATTTTAAAATGGGTTCAGGAGGCACCATGAAGTAAGGGTTTAAAATGTAGCGTATTATAGATTCTTGGGGACTCTGGTGTGAAAGAAGGAAAAAAAAATGAGGAGAAAACAGCCACGTGTGGGGCCATCATTAAAGAGCTTAGCGTGGGGGTCCATGAATGTGACAGAAGAGGCCTCTGCTCCACCACGGCTGCTTCAGATCTGGAATTCAGGTAACAAAGAGCAAGCTCGATTTAGCCCAATGCTATTTTTTCCAAATGCCTAATGCAATCTATAGCAACAAATATTATGAGTATCATCACGTGTCTCTCTGAATGACACTTTTTGTAGCTGGAAGCATGGCTGATTTCAAAGTTATTGGAAGATGGATGCGTTATTTCAAGGGAGGTTTTGTTTTTTAGTAAGATTTTTCCTTGATTCTCGTCTGTAGGCATATTTGCCATAAGTTTTATTTTTCTGCTAGTTCAATAATATTGTCCCCCAAAGAATTTGCCTTTTCCTTAAGTCAGATCTCAATTTTAAATAACTTCAAGGGAGCATTTCATTTCTGTGAGAGGCTTTAAGGCCTTACCTGGCCCTACGGGGCTGAGCCGAGCCAGGTCCCCTTGCCCTCCCTCGCATCTTCCCAGCGACACCAGCAGCTGTTGGCGCTTGAAACGGAATTACTGTGCTGGGTCCTGAAAGGAGGTTAACCGAGATTTTTCACCAGCTTCCCTGGAGGGTGCTTTAGATGTGCAAATCCCAGTGAACTATCGTCTCATGAAGTGTCACCGAGACATCAGATAGAGATCTCTGACTCCCTTGGCTTCCTCTTGGAAACTTTTGGAAACTGGAGAAGGATCTGTAGTGTCAAGAGAGGGCAGAGCGCACGTGTAAAGTGCTACTGCGTGCGCAACTCACCCAGTGTTATTCCTAAAACTTCCACTGGGAGAACGTGTTCTTTTTACCTTGCTATTCCTGGGCAATTAGTATGTGAAATAAAAACTGATGTCGTCTAACTAGGGCCTTTCTGTAATTTTGTACATAGCATTCTGCATGGGAAGAATGACGTATCGACTCTACTTATGGCATAGAGGGATGATAGGCAGTTTATAACCCTCTCCAGAGTATGGCACAGACATGAGTCTGGCCTAAATAAGCAGCTGGATTGCTTTCAGCTTGGTGGTACAGTCTTTATTGAACAAATGCTTTTTACGTATTTTTTGTATGAAGAAAGTTAAGGTTTTAAGGGAAGAGATACAATAACTAAGAAGGTCGTTTTCACTTTTGTGAGATTTCTATTGAATCAGATCTGTAGTCTAATGGTAATGTAAATCATTGGAAAATTTTATGGATTTAAAAATGGGGTGTGGGTCTTATCTTTGATATCCAGGAAAGCCTAAATCACTTAGGCTCATATCCTTGGAGATACTAAGATATCCTCATTCCCGCCTAAATACTTCCTGGATGCTAACTCCACTGAATTGCGTGAATATATTTCAACTTTACCTCACACTGGTGAAGAATTAAGCCCTTTTTTCAGTTGTAGTTTTCATTTAAAGATACTTCTAAATTGAAAAATTGCAAAATTCTCAGGTTTGGGCTTGTTTAGCGCACCTGAAGTCAAACAACATAAGAAAAGCCATCAAGTGATACATTTCCACAGATAATTAAAAACTCTCTGATTTTTTTCCTTTTTTTCACTGAAGGAAGTATTTTATTAGAGAAAGTAGTGAAAACTTTTGATCACGGAAACATTTTAGAACTTTTGGCTTGTATCATGTTAGGATCTTACTGCAACCAACCCCACAAGGATTCAGTTGTAAATGTACAATGTGTTGTGGATGTCTTTTTACTTATATTTATTCTTTCAGTCCTAACTGTTGTGTGTACAGGTACCTACATGCACATCCTTCTGTGGCTGTGCAGAATCCAGAAAACTACTGGGGAGATACACTTTAACATCTGATTGTGTATTTCTTCTTTCTGCACAGACAAATTAACGTTACGGAATATCTCTTTTATCAGTCATACAGAGATACAGGTTTTTAATTTCCAGAATTATTAGTCACCTGGGCTTGCAAAAACACCTGTTGGCTGTGTAAACCTGCTGATCCAAATACCCTCGCTGTGATGAAAATACTCTTGCTGTGATGCCCCTTATCCCATAGGTCTCATTTTCCCTTAGCTCCAGAAGAATATTGTCCTCTTGGCACTCACTTGTAATTTCCTGTCTAACAAGTAATGTCAGAGCCAGTGGGGACTACCGACCAGAAAAATAATATTCAAAAAGAAGCTTCATGATGTTGCTGTCTCCAGAGTCTTCCTTTTAGCAGTTACAAAGGGCACATTAGCACCTGATGATAGAAAATCATTCTGTTCCACGGTTCTGCATGTAATTGTAATGGGCCATCGGTCTACTTTTATTTATTGTGTTTTTAAAATAATGCACAGGTGTGATCAGTTAAACAGCACCCTCCCTCAGCCCCCCTGCAACACAAAGCCCAGAAAACCCTTTAAAATAATTTGCTATAATTGAACCTCACCAGCTTTGATGCATTTTCCAACTCCCTGCAAAAACAGGGCGCAAAACCATTATGAATAGACTAAATGCTACCTGAATATATGGAGTCAGCTGAGGGTTAGTCTGGCTCTTCTCGCTGAGAGCTCCTGAGTAATGAGACCTTTGGAAAAAGATCTCATCTTTTCCTGCAAGGTGCCTGAACCAGACATTGAGGAGTTTTGATAATCGGGCCTTTCATCTCCATCATAGTCTTCTGTGCCCTGTTAGTACAATGTAACAAATAACATATTTTTTCCTCCAATGACTTCAGAAATAGATTCTGCTGCAGTCAGAGAAGTTGTTTTGCAGTTTTATTTCCACAGTCAGAGGCTTTTCATTAGCACAGCTTCCTATGACATTAGTTTATTCTACGTGTAGTTCACTCACAGTATGGAAAACCACAGCAGTAAATATCTACTAGGTATACAGGTTTTTGTAATCAGTCCTGGACAACATCTGTCAAAACAATATGGGAAAATCCTGGCTTGCTTTGTCATTACAGAATGGGACTGTTTGTTTATTCAATACAAGAAATAATGTGTATTAAGAGGAGGCCAAAAGAGTCACACTGACTCAGTTACTGAGACTTCCAACTTCCAGCTACAGGATATTTTGATCCCAGCATTTCACATAAATGATAAACAATCTTTACGGGAACTATCGAATGATAAAAATGAGATCATGAATTGAGAGCTAGGCTATATATTTTTTTATCTGTTGTATGCTATAGTTTACATTAGGGTTGATCTCGAGACTGGAAAGAGGCAGGTTCTGTATCACAGCATTTCAAATAAATGTTTGCCAGCTATGTGAGATACTATCAATAATTCATCCCGTAGTTCTTTTGAAATGCTCTGTTGATGCAAACTGTCAGAGCACATGGTAATAATATGAGCATTTATGTGATTTACACATCTACAAAATAGCAAATACCTAGAAATTTCTTCAACTGACAGTATGCATAGGCCCTTGAACATCAGAAATAGCGTGCATGACAGCTGCAACACGTATAAACCACAGTCGACTGTTTGAAGTTTTCTCTGGATATAAGTACATGCACTTATACTGCCATCTTCATAGTCCATTTCCAATATCTGATTGACAGATTATATGTTATGTAATTGTGCATTTTCTTACTTTTTTATTAACTCTTTAATCCCCCGAGGTGCTCAGTGGTTACAGTAGTAGATCTTGGCAAACAGAACTGGTAGAGCTCAGAACACAAATGTTTTGCTGTTATGCAGTGCCACCCGGGCCTGTGAACTTTTTAGTAATTTGGGTCTTTGGCAACATACTGGAAATTGTGTTGCACAAAGTGGTTTGTAAAATGTTTGTGTGTGCTCTGGTTTAGTAAGAAACTTCAAAATGGTGACTCATATGGTCATTTATTTTTGTGTCTTGACAAAATTCAGGTGAGAATCATTCTTTGATTGCAGGTGCACAAGTGCCAGCAGCAATGGGAAGAGCTTCCTCGTGTTTCAGCTGAATTCCCATCCTTGTACCAGCCGTGGTCCCAGAGCTCTTTGGGTCTGTGTGGGGGAACAAAGCGCTGCCCTGATAGCAAACTGGAGTTGTTCCACCTGTCCAAACCTTTCACTTCTGTAGACCGATCTTTTAGCAGTCTGAATGTTAATCCTGAACTGGCTCAGGATTTATCAGACCGTGCGTATAACCAGCCTACGAAGGTGTGATTGGAAATGTGAGATTAGAAAATGTATTTACATTAAAAGGAGTGAGGACCACTGGCTTTTTTTCTCTTTTTTTCTCTGGGACATTGTGTAGTAGAGCTTAACTCATCTTTCTATCATTTTTGAGTGCTACGGAGGGAGAAGACTTATCCCCCAAACCTGTGTATTTTAATACTTAGCAGCTTGAAGCACTTTAAAAGAGCAGCATTTCTGCAGTGAAGGAAGTTCCATTCTTTCCAGGAGTACATCTGCTGGGTGCTGTCATTCATACCTGAGCAGGAATGAAGAAAGAGAAATGGGGATAGGAGAAAATCTCTGGCATTCAGTTGAGGTAGGAGAGGAGATGATACATTGAGTTCCACCTTGTTTTCCTCTCTTCCCCCATATAATCCCATGAAGGCACTTGTATAGTAATTAGGTAACTGACTGAAAGATGTAAACACGGGATAGATTTTTAACAGTGCACAGGTGTCCAAGACTTTAAAGCCAATCTGTGCGAAATAATTGCCTACTGTAACCCTCCTAGAGTGGATATTGGCGGGGTTGCAACATTCATACACTTGGCTCAGTACAGACGATCAATTTGATTTTTGTATGGGGAAAGTTGAATAGGTTTATCTTGTTCATTAGAGTAGGGAATAAAACCAATATGCAAGAGTCTGGGGGTATTCTGTGCAAGCACAGCACACCTCATTGTGCTGAATGATATGCAACGGAAGATCACATTGCACCTTTTTTCCTGGAAACCCACCTGAATATAACTCCATTTTAATCTAGGGTAGCTGTGGCTGTGCGTGCCGGTCCAGCTCTGCCCCACCATTCCCCATGGGTTTCTCATCCTCCCCATCTTTTCACAGTGTCCTGTGATTTCTTGGCTGCAGGGTGATTCCACTGAGCTTATGTGCGCGTGTATCTCTATGGACAGACGGATTTTGTGTGCCTGCGCAGCAGCGATGATTTCCATCCGGGAGCTGAGCTGAGTTGCCCGTCAGCTGTGTGATGGGGGACAGGAGAGGATACAGGAGGGCATTCCCGGTGCGGGGAGCAGGACCACGGCTTCTGGCAGCTCCCCATGCAGCACCAGCCCCGGCGTAACGCGAAACTGCGACATGAGTGACTGCGGATTTGTGAAACCGCTGCTGCGCCTCTTTGTTTCTGTGGTTTTGTCCCGAAACAAAACTGGTTTTGTATGCCCTCCGCGGCGTGCCGTGACTAAAGTGTTTGTCTGCCGTTCCCCGGAGGCTGGAGATTTGCAGTCTGAGACAGGACTGCCCGATAGGGATCAGCCACAGGCAGGGTGTGACTTGCCCCTGTGGTTTTGGGTCTTGTTCGGGAATGCTCTTTGTGGAGTTCCCCTCCTTTGGCCGTGCTTGGCGTGGTGCAGCTCGTGGTGCACTTCTCCAAATCCTGCGGGAGGTAGCGGATTCCCATTGACATCAGTGGGCTTTGGATCAGGTTTTTGATCGTGGTTTCAAATATAGGGACAAGAGGCTGGGACACAGATGCTAATGAAACAAGCTCTGTGCCCCTGGTGGAGGGGCCCGGACCAGCCCTGATGTCTCATAGCATTTTCCGAAACTCCATTCACAGCTCAAGATTTTTTGAAAGGGGGAAGTTTCCACGTAAGCAAATGTGTAAACGCAAGCCTTTAGGAAAGCTCTGCTAAATAATCCATCATACTGTTGTTCAATTCAATTTATTGTAGTCTGTTAATATCTTGTTTTTAAATATGTTTTAGAGAGGAAAAAAGTACAGGTTTCCATTTGGGATTCTTGAGGGGGAAGCAGTAGGGCTGAAGGCAAAATCTGTTAGCCCGCTTTGGGAAGGGTTACAAAGAAACCCCAGGAACTGCACTTTAGTGTATATTAAAAAGCTGGTGTTCTCAGTGAGGCTGCCTCTAGGAAGGGCTGTTATTTCATTGCAGCTTCATGCTAAAAAGAATAACAGAATTTCCAAGCTGTTTTCTCAGGCTTTATATAGGTTGAAGGTTTATGTTCTGCTCATGTTTTGATAAATTTTCCTTCCAGGCATAAGGTGTAGAAACACTTAATTAAAGCTTAAGTTTTGGAGCGAGGGGTAAGTGTTGTGGTAAGGCACAGATGCTTGGTCATTGTATAATTCCCAGGCAGAAAGAAAAGATCACTGTAAATTCAGCACACAGGTGAGGTGGCCAGTTAGATCCCTGGAGCACTCACACATACTCAGGTGGAAGATGTTCCAGGTGAACATCTGTCTTGACAACTGTCTCTGATGCTGCCTTTCTCCCAACACTTGTCTTATTTTCCTCAAAAATACTTCCAGAATGTGCCGCCTTGAGGGCAACTACTTTCCACAGTTATCCATAGAAAAGGATACTTCATAGTTGAAAGATACAGGATTTATTATTTTGAGGTGGCTCCTCGGCATTTGCTGGAGAAGCCGGTCAGGACCTGCTGCCCAGGCAGGCCAGGAGCTGGTGACGAGCTGTGCTGTTTCTCCTCCGCCTTGACATTGTTTGGGACAACCGGTTTTTTAATCCATAGAACCAGACAACACTGCTATTCCCAGTGGAAGCAGGGGCATTTCTGTAAGTACAGAAGGCATGACCATGCCTTTATTTTGAGTAAATTGAACTTGTGCTGGCTTGAGTGGCCTAAGAGCCAGGTCTCCCTTATGAGGGGGTGACGAGCGCCTGGGTTCAGGCTGCCCGCTCCAGCTCCTGCGGCGGGGGCAGCTCACCCGAGCAGCTGCTTGGGGAGCAAGCACTTGTGCTTTCAGCTCCTGACACCAACCATTTCCCAAGAAAACAGCTCTGTAGGCCTGATGTAGTGGAGCAGTGAGCTGAAGCCATTTAATCTCCCCATAAGGTTTGACTCTACACTCAGTTTACGGAGAATTATGCCTGAGTCAGGGCTATAGGAATAGCTAAAATCCAAATTCTTCCTCCTCCTTCTTGAAAACTGATGACAGTATTTTAATAACTGTACAGAGAACCTGAATATGTAGACTAATTTGCAAGGTGTGTATAAAACGTATGTAGCCTTCAAGGAACTTGATGGACGCTGTCACTTGCTAAGTTTGTCATTCTAGGTGATAAATTCAAGTGGCTCTGTATGTGTTTAAAAAATTGTTGTGGCTGCAGGGAAAATATTGGAGCAATGAGCACATTCTCACTAACTAGGAGATTAGAGAGCCCTTCTTGGCAGGGAGAAAACGCGGTTTGCTTATAGCACCTGCATATACTTGCATGTCTATGATCTAGTTTTTACAGCCTTTGGTGTCAATTCTCTCCTTGATATATTTGCAAAATTTGTGTGATGTTCTTCTGGAAGTTCTGTTGGGTGGAGAGGAAATACAGTGCCTAGTACAAACAGTTCCTTGTGAATGCTGCATTCCTAGAGTTATCTGTCATTTAGAAAAAATGCAGCTCAATAACCTATTTTTAGCAGAGTTTCTGACGGTAGTAATGAAATATGTTTTTTAAAATCATAACTTGTAATATTGAACCAACTCCTGTCATTATATTTACCATTTCTGGTACATAGTCCCCATTAAGTTACAGTGGCATTTGCTGTTTATTTTGCCAACTATCTGGTCATTGCATCTTTCTGAGGAGAGGAGGGGAGGGGAGGAAAGAAGATAGCAAGCTTGCTCCCATTCAGTTTTCCTATATTTTAATAACATTGGTTCAGCTTAATGCTGATTGTAATTTTCTAGTTCGTAATGCAGCTGGGTACACTAATGCAACCTCAATCCGTTCAGAGTGTGAGGGCCAGGAGTCCGAGATTGGTCGAAATTTTCAGATATGTTAGGTAGCACAGTTAGAGAACAGTCCTATCGCATCCAGCAAAGATGCTGAGATTTAATTCAGGGGGTTCCTAGTGCTGCAGGTGGAGGGGAAGGAAAAAAAAAAGAAAGAGGGATAAAAAAAAAGAAAAAGGTGAACTGTAAAGTTAATTAGGAGGAAATGACATCATTTGCCCGGAATTGCTTGATCTTAAAATAGTAAATAATCAGAGCAAACTTCTCAGGAACAAGGCAAAGTTCAAAAATTAATGTAGGCTTTTCAAGCAACTGACTTTTTCACAGGGAAATGGTAACCCTGGAGGTCCTACCAGGTCAATAAGCTGTAATTAAGTTATTAATCAGTGATGTTTTATAAATACTGTTTTTCATTGGCTTTAGTTTCATATAAAAGCTTCTGAAATAAACCTTAAAAGTAGAACCCTAGTTTTAGGTCCTTGTCTGTGTGGAGAAAATAATGCAAAATTAGCAGTAAATCACTACAAAACAGCTATTCCACGTCAGTTCTCTGTGTAGATATTTCTAATGCGCTCTACGTGGTAAGATTGCAGAGAGTGACAACTGTCCTGTCCTGTCTTATTTTGCAGCAAAACTTTCATGGTGACCAGCCCAAAGACTGTCTAACTCAATAAAATTACTCTAATTGGAAACCATGCTAAGATGTAATACTAACCCTGCAATGGGAAATAGCCGTCTTTTATAGTTGATACTTTTTTAATGTAGTGGAATACCTAAGCTTCCTATAGAATAAGAATGACTATCATTACTTATGTTGTTATTGGTTTAGGTAATTGCAGTTAGATTATATCATGAAGGCACACACCAGCATTACAGTTCTGGCGGAAATCCTGATATTTTGAAATCCTCTGAGTGGCAGAAAGTCCTAGGTATTAATTGAGCCTCATTATAGAAACAAAAAGAGATCTCGATATGTCCTAAGGCTGCATAACAATAATTTCCATCTGCTTAAAGACAAGCGGCAAAGTTAGAGCACCGTAGAAATTATTAATGTCCCAGCTGCTGGGATGTTTGGAAGAGCTCCGAAAGGAAGTTGTCAGTTTTGTGGACAAGGAGCAGAATGGGCCTTATTTAAAATTCTTAAACATTTTCTATTTACCCCTGGCATCGTATAAACAATTCTGATAATGCCAACTCATGCAGAGTAAGATACACTTCTGCGTGCTGGGAACTGCTGTGTCTATAGTGTTGGAGGGCAAGGAAGCAGCAGCAGAGCAGGGGAGGTGTCAGAGAAGCTGCTCCAGGTGTCCGCAATGGCTGAGCTCTTGCTCAACATGCCAGACTTGATCCAAGTAGTTGAGCAAAACAACCCAGAACATAAAGTAGAGCAAGAATATCTGCCTTAAAACTGTAAAGGGTTCATATTTTCAGGATGTACCCAATATACAAAGCAAGTGGTTCTGCTAGTGACCGCTAATCCCTGTCATTAATACATTTGGCCATGAGTGTATGAAAGCTAAGGGTATGGCACTCAGCTTCTGCAAGCAGGTTGGAATTGCTCATCTGAATTGCTAAAATTGTATTTGAAATCAAGGGAATGTGGAGCAGGCGCTCGCAGTGCTGGTCAGTATGCACCTAAGTTTCTTAGTCTTTAGGGGGTATAATAAGATGGATAGCTGACCTGAGCCCCAGCTCTTCATTTGATCAAAAAGCAAGGGTGAGTCTCGCTCCATGTTATCACAGACCATTTCAAAGTCGGTGCTCAACCTCAGAGCTGCTTGTATTATTTCAGCTAAGAAAGATGTTTTAGGATGAATCAAATGAGCTCACACCATGACTAGGAAAGCCTTTTTGGGTTGTGACTTACACTGTGAGTATAAAGCATTTTCCTGCTTTTTCTTTCTAAAATGGACACTTTTGGTCGTTCAGGTGGTGATATGGCAGTGCCATGCGGGGATAACTGAGCTGGCTCTGAACCAGCGTGCTGGGCTGGGGCAGGACTGTGACCGCACTCCCACGGGGCTCTGCTGGGGCTGTTCCTGCCCTCTGCTCCACACCGGGGAGCTAACGTGACCAAGTTGCTTCCCAGAACCAAAGGAACTTACTCAAAGCTACTTCAAACATCTCTGCAAGTCATTGCACCATACTGTGTGCGAATCATCCAGCACCAGTCTTCTGTTCTTCTGTGCGCTTTCCATAGTTGCATATACTGGCACAAAGGGAATGGAAAATGCAGCTACATTAACTTGCCAGTATGCTACAGGAATTTATTATGTTTAATTCCAGATGAATAAAAAATTATCATAGATCTACTGTTGTCTGTTAGTCCTGTTTGCATTTATATTAACATCACTGAACAAAATTCCTTGTAAAATATGAGACTTGGACAGGCTGGAGGACTGAGCAGAGAAGAACCTGATGAAATTCAACAAGAGCAAGTGTAGGGTCCTGCACCTGGGGAGGAATAACCCCAGTACAGGTCAGGGGTGGACCTGCTGGAAAGCAGCTCTGCAGAGAAGGGCCTGGGAGTTCTGGTGGACCACAGGTTGACCACGAGCCAGCAATGGGCCCTTGTGGCCAAGAAGGCCAACAGTACCTGGGGTGCATTAAGAAGAGTGTGACCAGCAGGTTGAGGGAGGTTGTCCTACCCCTCTGCTCTGCTCTGGTGAGGCCACATCTGGAGTTCTGTGTCCAGTTCTGGGCTCCCCAGTTTAAGAAGGACAAGGAATT